>JAJLSN010000266.1:0-98743 GCA_030567655.1 Nakazawaea ernobii
GGTCTATAAGGAACCCTATCGTCTAATCCATTATATGTGATTGCCTTTCTGAATCTGATATAAACAATACCGACAAAAACCCATTCGATGAAGCCTGAAACTGTTGAGATATTTGAAAGCCAAGTGAAGACAGTTGCAGCTGAATTTGAACAATTCAAGTAAGCCAAGGGACAGAATAAACCAGTAACCAAGACAGAGTAGATTGGAACACCAAAACGATTACAGTAGGCAAAGATTTTTGGTGCATCTCCCTTTAACGCCATAGTATACAACATTCTTGAAGCGGAGTAATATAACGAGTTACCACAACTGAAAGCAGAAGTCAAGATACATGCATTAACGATGTGATCCAGAACCTTGATTCCAACCAATTTCAAGCCAATGACATATGGAGAAGCAGCAGCACTTGATGCACCACTCAACAAATTCGGATTACTTGAAGGGACCATAATACCAATGATAATGGTACCACCAACGTAGAAGAATGCCAATCTGTAAGCAAACCGGGAAGCAGCTTTTTTCAAGTTGTGTCTAGGGTTGACAGTTTCCGAGGAACAAGCAGTGATAAGTTCTGGGGAAAGGACAAAGGCAAAACCAGATTTGATGATGGCAGTCCAACAGGCCAAAAATTTACCAGTGTTTCCTGGAGCTAAATGCTCGACGAATGCGCCAGGATGCTTCCAATAGTGAAATCCTAATACGTGGTGTTGATTTGGGGCACCGCCAAAGAAGATAACAATACCAGCAATGATAAGACCAGTTAAACATAACAATTTGATACTGGATATCCAAAATTCAGATTCTCCGAAAATCTTAACCGGCAAGCAGTTGATCAGAACTGTACAAACAACAAATATCGTTATCCAAATGGCAACATTCAAGTCGCTCCAGTAACTAATAACTAAGCCACAAGCTGTAATTTCTGACGGAGTAATCATTGCCATTGCATAGAACAAATTGTAACCAACAGCGAATGAGAAAGTTTTTGAAGTATACTTTCTACTAAGTGAGTACATTGTTGCTTCCCCAGGCAATGGTAAATATGTAACCATTTCACTTAACTGATTCATGACCACCAAAATAAAAGCTGACATAATCATATAAGATATCAACAAAGGAGCTGGTCCACATTGAGCCAATGCAGAACCACTTCCGATGAAAAGACCAGTTCCAATAGCCCCACCAAGCAGAATTAATTGGATATGTCTTGCAGTAAGACCTCTCTTAGTTCCAGTTTGAAATTGTTTTCCTTCTTCAATACTCGAAATATTTTCAACTTCGATAATAGCATTTGGGCTCTTCTCAGCTTTAGAAGGGGACCGTACAGAATGCAGACTAATCCATGGCGACATTTCAGACATCTTGACTAGGAGTAGTATTACAAGACTGTTGAATGGATAGTAACTCAGCTAGGCATTCTTCTTTCCAGGATCAGCTATATTATATATATACGTGGTATCATTCACACTCTGAAAAAGATTATCTAAATTCTGTCGCTTCTTATCTCCTGAGCGGTCCACAAAGATAAGAACAACCACACCAGAAAAAAAAACACACAAGATAAACAGTCTAACAAGCGTTGCAAAAGCCAAGACCTCGGAGCGAAATTTTTTGCACCAAAGACACAGAGCTTTGAGCTTTGAGCAAATTACTGGTCTTTTTGACTATTGTCGAGTTAAGCCAGTATATAACTAAACCCGAGAATTTTAATTCGAATTCTTTTGAGTTATTATTACTATTCTCCGCCTATGAAGAAGTGTTGAAGAAGTCTTTCCCCATGATTCATGGACTTTGTACATTGATTGTGGTTTACCGTGATTGAACACCAAAGAGGCCATATATGGTAAAATCAGCCGTTAATGATTCAACGATATTTTTTGATTGATTGAAGGCTGCTTCAGAAACAACAACATAGTGGTCAGATAGCGCTTGAAGACTAATCTGTACGCGCGATAAGATGAAAAAACTGATCAGAAAACAAAGACAAAGAAAAAGAATACAACAAAAATGTCGCTTCTTACTGCTTTGTATTTCCCATTCGACGATAATGTATTGTCATTATCAGCAAATATATACACTAAATAATAGGTGATGAGGTGTGTACCAGGTAGTTTGTCTAACTCAATAGCACAATTCTCTTGCTTGTAATTTGTAATTTACTTTTGTTGTTGTCAAAAAAAATCCTTTTTCCCCAGGCACGGCATTACGTTCACCTTATCAAATGTACCATTAATCAAACAATTGATCACTGGACAATCAGAGATCTTAAACCCGTACAAACAAACTGAAATGATGCGATCACATAGGCTGGGTCACTAACAATCAAAGTGTGGCTTTCCATAGTAGAGTTTCAATTACATAACAATAGGAGTCAAAAGAAATGCATAGTAATAAAATACACTTAAAAGAGAGTATAATCGGGCTCTTCAGCTTTTCAGAAAACTTCAGAGATGCATATCACCTCATCTTATTTGAATAATAACAATTCTCACTTTCACTAGAATTTTCATAAAGAATGTTCTTTCAGTATCACTGCTGTTCAAATAGTTATGGAATTGATCAGCGCTTGTTGAAACTAGCTAGTATCAGCATATTTGAAGGAAAGGCGGAATGTTTTGTTTCATAAAATTTTCTGACTCTGAAGTTGATTTCAACTCATTTTATTTTCACCGCCAGGTGCATGAGGTCCATCGGTTTTCTAGAAGTCATCGATTTTATAGCTACCGGGAGAACAGTCTTCCTGCGGTATAATAGAGATACAACATATACAGTACCAGCTCTCAGAGTTGTTTCAAATTAGGATGCCAATGCACATATCAAGCGCTTTTATTGAATCTAACACACAATATAGCGTATACAAAGGGATGAAAAGGGCTATTATGATCATTATCGACGCAAGAGATAATTGTTACAACTAGTTCGAAACAAGCTCAATATATGAATAGGAACTGGCTGTGTATGACAGATCCGGATAGTTTTTGGTCTCTCTCATCTGGCCTCAGGCGGTTTCCCTTTTATTCACTTTTGGCCTCAATAGATCTTCTTGTTTGGGGTAAGAAATGCAAAAAAACAAGAATTTCTTTTTTCACACAGTGTTTTTTTTATTATTTTTTTACATCAAAAAAGTTTTTTTATTTTCATATTGTAAACCTTCAAGTGTTCATTCAACAACATCAACACGATGCAGATAACTATCACTTTGAAGGGACTCAGGAAAAGCTCAGACAGCTCCGATGTTGAAGGCCAGTACACAGAAGTTGTTTTGGAAAAGTCCTCATCTTCAAAACGCCAATTTAGAAAGTTGATTTTGAAATCATTGTCGATATTGATTGTAACGATCTTACTTTCGTTGAATTCCTTGTTATACTTTTACATGGATAACCGCGTGCCTCAAAGCACTTTGATAAGGGGTTCATGATTCTTTGGCCAAAAAGTGTCACAACAGTGGCTTACGCCAGTTGTCCATTGCTTGTTTACTACCTACTATCCAAGGGTCTTCCAGGGTCTGACAATATGATGATACTTGCATTCCTCTACGCCAAAATGGCTACACATCCATAGGTCGATGTAGTCAGTATTGGATGTTACTCTACTGACTCGTAAGTCACCGTTTTCAATGGGATGCTAATAAGGTCAACTGGAGTTTCCCCACGAAATGTCAGCTTAGTGGTAAATACCCACATACGAGGAAACGATGGGAGTTCAGGTCCTCAAGACTCTTTTAATACGCTGGTTGCTGATTTAATAGTAGCGCTGCATGGATTCGATGTCAGATGATCGAAAGTTTTGCTTTTAGGTTTTGATTTAATGCTTGTATATAGCTTCATAACGAATTAGACAATTTAATAGATTAATAACTAATAATATCAATGAAATGTATTACCCTCGAATAATATCAATGAAATGTATTACCCTCGAATATTAAAACAGTTTGATGTATTCATTAAGTGAACACAAAATACAAAAGTTCATTCAGCTTCTCAACAGATCCAAAAAGTTCAAAAACAGATTTGGTTCGTCGGCAAGGTCCCCTCTGTTTTGGAAAAACTTACCCTGGATGATGATTAATATAGCTATTGGTACAATTACCGCCAACAACGATAAAATATCCTTTTTGGTGACAGGCGAATCCATTTCTCTTTCAATCTCTTCTTCAGAAAGCTCTCCTGCAGTTGTTCTTGTTGGTTGTAAGCCATCCGATTGTTGTTCTTGCCTTCTTTGCCTCAAGCCTGGTCCGCTTTCCGAGTCTATTACACCTGACATTGTTCAACTGTGAATGCGTCGATCAGTTTAAGTTGTTGTTAATAGTATAGTGATAAAGAAGAAAAATTCATCGACGGCAAGATTTTTTTATTGTATTCTCATATTTTTTTGGTATTGATAAGATAACGAACGCACATTTTTCATTTTGCCGGATCTGAAAATTTGAAAAAAGCCGCTTAACTACAATAAATACATATATGCAACTTGTCTCTATATATTATGGAACAAACCTTCCAAGCAGTCAAAGCTTCTCACAGGTTTATTCTCTTCCAACTCAACACATTTCCACAAGCATGATTGTAACTCATCCAAATCCTGATACTCCTCATACAATATTGATAAATACCAGAAAATTTCAGTCGTTTGACAATATCTATAACTGTGTCTGAGTTTCTCTAGCAAAATTCTCAACCTCAATTCAGCGGCTTGTTTATCACTTCCGTTAACAAAAATTTGTGCGTCCCCTTTCATCGTCAAAATTAATTTACTCAAACCTAGCAAAGCTTCCAAATTACTATCGTTTGACTCTATAGCGGTCTCAAACTCGTGCAATGACAATTTCAACCTACCGGTGTACAACAACAACATACCAAATTTGGCGTGAGTGGATGAATTCACCTGGTAACAATTCTCAGCTTCGATCAAGCAATTTTCAGCTTCATCATAAAGCGATGCCTTCAAAAATAAATTAGCACTCCATAACCAAATTTTTTGCAATAGTCTATCTTCCACTTGTTTCCCAGATTTGAGGATAGGTTTAGCAATTAAAGATGACCGTTTTATTTGAGCGTTGGAAGGTCTTGTCAACATCCTTTTCAATGGGTTACTCTTTTTAGACCTTGTTGATGTGGTTCTCGACAACGAATGATGATCTAGGTTTGATTCCGTTTCAGCGGTATGAAAAATTCTGTTGTAGACCAAGAAAAGCTCAGGCAAACATTCCAAAGATACTGAAGGGTCTTTATTCGTCAATTCAATCAAACTGATTTGTGTCATTTTCAATTGCAAAATTTCATACTTCTCCTCCAATGTTAGCCTCGATACGTACCATTCTTCCTCTAATTTGCTGTTTAACAACATAATTGAGTTATTGACCAATATCTCAGCATTTTTGTAGTTTTCCTCCGTTGAATATAACAAAATTAAAAAATTCCAATATTTGAAATTCTCCTTTTCATGAAAGCAACATATTTTCATCAATTTTATTGCACTTTTCAATTTATTCAACTTGGCAAAAATCAAAGCAAATTGAAAGTAGTGGTTTGGAATAATTTCTTCGTTTGTGTACAAGCAATTTTGGAAAAATACAACAGCCTTGAAGAGATATGTTTGCAATTCCTTAGTTGTAGTAGAGCGATAAATTGAAAAAAATTTGTAGGACATCCCCAAGGCAAACCAGCCTTTGGTTATCGTCGAGTTGAAAAGAGGAACCAGCAGCAATTTCGAACTTAAGCAAGCTAATCCGTCATTGTTATAAGAAACATCCAAATCTTCACTCAAGATGATTAAAAACTCTCTTAATTTAGAAGAAACCCTTTCAATAAACAGGATATCACTTTGATCACTGGAATTTGTAAAGAAGTTCAACACTTTGGTGAAAGTATCTATAACGTCAAGTACATCAGGGTATCGATCATCGTGTTGGTCCCTTGATTTCTCAATATATTCAATGTAAACATCGAAGCTGGGTTCAACATACTCTTTTTTCCCCTCAATGATTAATATGATGATGTACTGTTTCAATATTACCAAGTTCTGGTATGTTTGACTGAAGGATTGCGTGATAATTTCTTTGATGGAATGAATCGGTAGTATTGAATATAAATCATTATTTTTACCAACAGTGAATATGAAGTTTTCAATTTCGTCATTGATTTCATCAGCTTTCGGAAACTGGTACTTGGCAAATTTGGAGCTAAAGCTTGCTATATATGATTGTAAGTCTTTCAAGTAAGACTTGTCGTGTTTACATTGGAAGTAGGAAACCAATGAGATGATAAAGTTATAGTTATTGTTGAACAATGTGATCAAATTTTCAAATGAAAGATTCCCACATAAAAGATATAGTTCGTCGAACAACAATGGCAAGTAGTATCTTTCCAAAATGTTGGATTCTTCTGGATACTTGAGGAAATTAGCACCCAAGAGAGAAGCCGTTTTTTTCAACGTGTTGTCATCTCCCAACTTCACCAAATATGTAACATACAAGTAAATTGTCTTTATTGATTTGAACACGCTCAAATTTTTGGTCAATGTAAGTAATGCCTGATCATGTCGGTTATCAAGAGCTTGTAAATATGACAATTGTGCGATAAGAAATTCATAGTAATCGTAATTCGATGTCTTGTCAACCTTCGTTAATTCCTCACCCAACAAGTCAAAAACAGCCAGCGGCAGTTCGGACGTGATGAATTGAGTGTCCAAAATCTGGTTCAAATTAGAGTATCGAGGGGACTGATAGCACCCAAAGCTCAAATAGCGAAGAACTCTTTTCTCTTCATCTGTGATCTTCATGGCTTTAGTAGTCTCTATCAAGTACCTCAAAGTGATTTTCCAACCAATTTATCTCGCGAAAAAAATCACCACCTCTGGCTCCTCTTAAAAATGGTAGTGTATAATCGTCTAACTGGTGGGTTTTTTTTCAGATTATTTTTTTTTTTCTTTCACTGAAGTTTTAAAAGTCATCGAGATATCATATTGAAAGAGCGGACACCATAATGACTACTATCACTGACCCACAGTTGAGGTTTGAGTTGATCACCAAAAATCTTCAAGAAACTTTGAACACTCAGATCATCAAGGAGAAGTTGGAAAAAGATGAACCTATTAATTTATACTGGGGAACAGCCCCAACTGGCAGACCACATTGTGGTTACTTTGTTGCGATGACCAAATTGGCACATTTTTTAAAAGCCGGAGTTCATGTCACTGTCCTTGTTGCCGACTTGCATGCTTTCTTAGATAACATGAAGGCACCTTTGGAAGTTGTTGAATTCAGAGCCAAATACTACGAAAGTGTTGTAAAATCTATTTTGAAATCAATTGGTGTGCCAACAGAAAAGTTGACATTTGTCTTGGGCTCTTCTTATCAGTTGAAACCAGAGTTCACTTTGGACCTTTTCAAATTATCAAACGCTGTCACACAAAATGATGCAAAGAGAGCCGGTGCTGATGTCGTCAAACAAGTTGCCAATCCACTTTTATCAGGCTTAATTTACCCATTGATGCAAGCTTTGGATGAAGAGTATTTAAAGGCTGATGTCCAATTTGGAGGAGTTGATCAAAGAAAAATTTTCGTTTTGGCTGAAGAGTTCTTACCAAGTATTGGTTATAAGAAGAGAGCTCATTTGATGAACAAGATGGTTCCTGGTTTGAGTCAAGGTGGTAAGATGTCTGCATCTGATCCAAATTCTAAAATTGATTTGTTAGAAGAACCAAAACAAGTAAAGAAGAAGATCAATGGTGCATTCTGTGCTCCTGGAAACGTCGAGGAAAATGGGTTGTTGTCATTTGTCGAGTACGTTTTGGTTCCAATGAACGAGTTGAAACAAAATGATTTTTCCTACTTTAAATTTCACATAAATAGACCAGAGAAATACGGTGGTCCAATAACCTACACATCTTTTGCCGAGTTGAAGGAAGATCTCAGAACTGAGAAGTTGTCACCTCCTGATTTCAAGATAGGTGTCACTGATGCCATTAATGAATTATTGGCTCCGATCAGAGAAGATTTTGCCAATGACGCTGAGCTCCAAACAATTATAGAAAAGGCCTATCCTGTTGCTGCTCCTAAAGAAAAGGTCAAGAAGGCAAAAAAAGACAAGGGATCAAGACACCCAGGTGCCAACGTATCACCAGGAACCGTAGAGGAAGTTGCTAAGAAAATTGAAGAAACCAAATTAGAAAACTAAATCTTTTGATATTTTTATAGTACTTATAAGACACTAAATTTATAAAGTTTCCCAACCGCCAACATCTATATTATTTTCAAGTGCTCTGGTGATAAAGTTGGAAACATCATGACCCAACCAAACGCTTCTAACAAAATTCAGATACCTCTCTTTACTCAAGTACATAACATGCCCGTGATTTCCTTCTTTATCTAGCTCATAATGCACATCAACGTAAGGAGCGTCATGAAAGGAACCATTGTCTTCATGAATCAACAACAATCTTGTGTTCTTAGGTAACAAAAATATACCGTTGTCATCGTTGAAACAATGTTGTTTGTAATGCTGATAACACTCACCTTTTTGAGAGTCTAAAGATAAATTTTGCATATCTAATATAGCACAACAATGCAAACAGATGGCAGGATTCTTTATGTGACACAAGTTCAAAGGATAGTATAACTTGGTGAAGAAATCATCAAGCCTTTCCGGTAATTCCAGTAATGATACCAAGGCTGGATAGTCAACGTTATAACTAGCCAACGGTAGTAATAAAGCAGGCTCTTTGGTTATCAACTTGGTATATATAATATTCTCCACAGATCCCTGGCGTAAATATTCTCCAAGCACAGTGTTGATTGAAGGAATCCTTAAAAATTTACAAAGCCTCTCGCACTCTAGAACTTCTAATTCAAAATTTTCGAAGTTAATATCTTTAGTATTGGCACACTTGACATAACAAAATATAGCGCATTTTCTGAGAAATGGGGTCGTCATTTTGATCACCATGGAGTACAACTGACAGATGAAGTCATCGTTAGATAAGAGCGCTTCAAAGCTCTCATTGCTCACTTTGTAGTTCAAGCTGATATGTCTCTCGATTCCCCTGAAGACTTCTCTCGCATTTTGTACATTCACACCTGAATCAACAACTGGCAATATAGATATACAGTCTTGTAAGAGGTCAAAACCGGAAATTACTTTGAACATTAACAAATAACAGTTTTGAAGAACTTGAGAAAGAAAGCATGTCCGAAGAATAGAATTTGCCCTGATATCAAGATGCTTAGCTCCTTCAACTTCCAATAACATTTCGAAAAAATCTGTGCTTAAAAGAAGATCCACCACATCATCTGGGTTTCCTAATAGAGATATTTTTCCCAATGTTTGTTCAACAGCACTAATGAAGTTGGTGCTCTCTTCGTCTGGTCCCTTCTTCTCTCTTTTACAAGAGGTGTACAGATTCATCAATTCAACAGTGTCTCTGAAATTGCTAAAAACTCTCAACGTTGTAAGCAATTGATTGGTTAATTGATTAATAACAATTCCATTCGCATGTCCTTTATGAGGTACTCCTCTCAAGGAACTTTCCACTGACTCAATCGTGTGAAGTAATATTGACTCAATATTGGGGGTTTGAAGAATATCGCCGATATTACCAATTAAGCCTAAACTACTGGCAAGAGAATGCATAATGCTGGTGTGCATTTTTCTTTCGCGATCCGGATTCACAAACAATGCTTGATAATAATTTGGGATCAAGTCAACTTTTGACGAAATTATAGCGTCTGCAACGTAGCTGTCCTTCAATTTTTGAAAATCAACCTTGTTGATATCTTGCAACTTCGAGTACCAATCGTTTCCAGAGCTTTCATCCTCCGGAGTCATGTAGTCATTTAAAGAAGCACGGTTACTCTGGGCCATTATTGGTATAAAACAGTTGTTCAAAGACTTGCATAATGGACACAAAAACTCTTGCTTATCAAAATCCTCCGGTAACTTCCTGGTTATCTGAGTAGCTCGCTTTCTGGTATCCTTGAAATATTGTAAAAAACAAGAATAGTGCATACCATGTGAACACGAGGAAATTATATGATGATCTTCTATTAGTCCTCCCACATGAGGAAACGCAGGCCCAATTACCAGTTCTTCCCTTTTCAGTGCCATAAATTCATGCCACCGTTCAGAATATCTCTCATCGGACCCGAAATCAATATTATCGTGATCCAAGTTTTCATTGTCAGAAAAAGACTTGATGAACCAGTAAGGATCATTAAATGGAATATGTCTGAACTCTGGAGAGGAAGACACACAACCAACGGTACCAAATGGTTCTCCTTCCTTATGCATCTGGCAAAGAATACAATGCTCTTCTGGGTAGCTCCAGAACAGTCCGTTGATATCTTTTTCTTGTATTTCATCAAACATTTCTGTATCACTTTGCTCAAGTAAATCTACATCATTATTTGCAAGAAACTGCTCCTGCTGCTTTTTGAATTTCTGCAAGATTTTTAATTTTCTCTTGGACGCCAGCTTCTTCTTTTTTTCCAACTGAGTTGCACTATCCAAAAATGCCTCATGAGATGAGGAGCTCAAGACTTCCGGATTAAAGTTTTCTATGTAAGACTTCATCAGAAAGTCATATATTTCCGGTTTCATTTTTTGAACAATAAGTTGAAATATAACTCGTATTTTAATGTGATGAAGCTTGAACTGTTCTTGAAGCAATATATCATAGAGCAAAGACGCAATGGAATTGTTGTTCAAATGTTCCATAGTTTCATTGATTGATACACCCAAAAAGTAATGATTGAATTTTCCCTCATAATCGTAAATGCAACAAATGTGAATCAAGTATAGAGTTAAGTCTAACAATGTGTCATTTCTCTCCACACCTTTGAGATTGATGTATTTCAAGGTACTCTTTAAGAACTTGATGAAAAGCATATCCGAAGTAAATCTAGGGATTTTTTGGTAAATTCCATTTTCTTCATTAAGATGAATCACGTTAGGCTCCAAGCAAATCTCATTGATGGGTGTACCTGTTTTCTTGTGAATACGTTTCTTCAATACATCAATGGCTTCGTCCCTTTTGTTTGAGGTATAGTGCACGAAAAAAGGATCTATCTCATCAAAATATTTCTCTTTAAGTTTGTATATTCCAACCTCGTTAAAGCTTTTAGGGGGGATCAAATCAGCCACGATATCCAAAATATACTCAAATTTTTTCTCCGCGGCAATGTGGTCTGGGACCTCCTTTTCCAACTCACTGAAGCTCAAAGGCTTGAAGCATAAAGCACAAATTATTTCCTTGGTGATCCTGGATTCATTTACTTTATCCCCCGTAAGCTGCTTCAAGTGGGAATCATCTGTGAGAATATTTATCAGAAACAAGACGAACTCCTCCACCATGAGCGGGGTCGTTTCCCTCCCATATACAGAAGCTGAGATATCTTCTTCGATCCAGGGCATTAATTCCCATCTATCAAAAAAAGTCGCAGTGGTCACGGATTGTGGCAAAGAAGCAGCAAAGCACTGGGTCAAGTATAAGTCTCTAGAGTAACCCCCGTCTCTGATTGTGGATTTTCGATATATTTGCATCTGAGTTCTCACACTGAAGCCGTTTCTGACCCAAAACCCAACCTTTATCTGAGACAATAGAACAAGGGTCCTCAACGGGTAGTCAAACAATTGCAAGGAGTAACAAGAAGCGCCACTCGCATTCGAATCAAACGAGAAGTACTTCAAGAATATGGGCTCCAATTTTGAATCGTTTTTAAAAAATTTGTTCAACTCTATTAACCAGGACAAAAATGCATGCAACGAGTGAATAAAGCTCACACACTGCTCACTTACTTTGAAATCAATAATTTTGAAAGGTGGTTCGCCTATAAGCTTAAATCTTGGAACTTCAAGATCAACATCGCACAAGGACAAAGACCTTATTTGACCCTGCAGATTCGCCGCCAGGCGAGGAGAATTTATGTGATCTCCGATTCTCGAGATCACCAAGTTGATTGCGTTTTCAACCAAATTCCTGTGGATTGGAGAGTCTGAAAATTTATTTGTGCACCTTGCTATGCCTTCAACGAAATGGCTAAGGATAGAAATAGCATGAAAGTAAATGGTGTAATCGCTGGATTCATATTCCACGTGCTCAGTAGGGGACCTTTTCAATGTAGGGCTGCCTTGAAACAACAAAAGGACATCAATGATTTGATTTAAAACATTTTCTTCAAAGATCAAATCCACTTGCTCATTTCGGCTTATAATATAGCTCATATCAAAAAATAGCTGGCACCATTTTCTATTCTTAAGATTCAAAAAATTTAATTCCTGACTAGTGTCCACAGAATTTGGACTTTGAACAACATTTTTGGTGATGAAACTGTAAAAGACTGCCAAAAACCTAGTGATTGAACCGTGCTTGATGATAGTGGTGGCATTCGAAGGGCAGGTGAATAACTGAGTGGATAGGCTGCACATCAGTGATGATTCAGCCTCTCTGTCTGTACTTAAAAACATCTCAGCAACTTGAGGATATATATCAACATATTGGCAGTTAATGATTTGTTTGAATTTTAAGTTAGAAATCAAAACGTAGATATACAAGTCATGTAAAACGAGTCGAATAGACTTCCAAAATCGTATGTCCATGAACAAAAGGTACTGTAGTCTTGACCCAAGAAAGTTCCTGCCCTCATTTTTATCATCTACTGTTGACTCATCATTATACTGTATCTCGGTACATAAGTCAACTGGGAGGTTCCAGGCTGTGTAATGAAAATCCCAATATTTTGGATGCGCTCTGGCCTCGCTGTCTTGAATTACTGGAATGTAGTTGAACTGATCAAGGGATCCCGATTTATATACTCCGGGGTTGAATTGATCTGTACCAACACCAGATTCCCACTTTTTCACGAACGCTTTGCAGACTAAATCTCTGAATCCTTCGTATTTTTCGAAAATGGTCGAGCTCGTGATATCCTCGATCCATTTGATGGCTTCGTCGCAAGAGTCCTCTCGGAAAATGTCTCTCAAACTTCTGATGGCTGTATTGAACCCAGTGGTGTTCATAATACTTTGTCTTTCGATTAATAAATCAAGATCATCTGAGATGAGGACAATCGCTTTGCCATAAGCTTCAACTTCTCTTGTAATCATTGTTGCATAGTTTTTTACCTTACCTGTTGCAAGATGTATTCTTCTTATTGCATCTTGTTGCTGCCTCACTTGGTCATTATAAAGAATTAAAGCATAATTCTTTGAGTTTATATCTTCCAGGCCATATTTCGATGATAACAACGTTGAACTGTCGGAGTATTTTTTTATTATAAACGGAGTTTGAGGAAGCTTTGAATATATTAAATTAGCATTCACCATAACATCAATAATATAATCTAGCAACACTTCGAACGTTCTCAATAAGGATTCATAAAAATCATCTGCCAATTCGCTTTCAATAATGTTCGATTTGAAATATTGACACTTCAAGCTTACGGTCCATGCTTCTGGATCACCGCAATCACACACTCCGCCATTCTCTCGTTGACATGTATTCTTGTATAACTGGTGGCCTTCATGATCTTCCGGTCTGAAGCAGTCAGAGCATAGCGCACATGTATCATCTAATCCACAGGTAAGGCATCTATATATTGGTTCCCCAATACGGAATTTTCTTGCACAAGGCCTATTTGGATGTGAAGGATCACTCATCTTATGGTCATGTACTACCCATTTGAGACCCAATTGAGAATCTTCAGGATCATCCCATGTTGTATTGGCGGTATATCTCTTGTCTTTAAACAATTCATGTAAGTACTTTCCATCGCTCGTTGCACTCAAGTAAAGTTGTCTCCTCATATGGCGCCTAGTTTTTTCAGCGAAATCATAGCTCTGCGTACTGGGAAGCGTTGCGAGAAACTTTTTTAACCTAATGGATCCTTCATCCATTGTTATTATCAAGTTTATGTCCTTCGCCTCTCTTATTATTATTCTAACTCAGTTGCCTTCCAGATTTTTTTTTTTTTCAAACAAAAAAATAAATCACATACAAACGGAGAGTTTCAACAGTAACGAACTTGAAAGGTATGTCGAGTGAAAACAAACTGTTTTTGAGGGAAGCTTTAGGCTCTATTCCCAGAAATTGCGAAGGAAGTACCAGGGAGGTAAAAGATATAGTCTATGAACTGCTATACTTTGGTCTATCTGGGAATGGCGAATATCTTCCTATTTTGTTTCCAAAGTCTGACAAATCAAAGTTGCCTCAGGACTACAATTCGATTGTTGCGAAACTTCATAATCATGATCACATCAATGGTGGCTCCCATTTCTACAATGCGGATGACTCTGATGTGAATCCGATTCATACTGGAAGACCCTGTTCTAGAAAATTCAGGCAAAGTGAGGCCATATATAGGTGCACAGATTGTGGCTTCGACGATACTTGTGTCTTGTGCTCTTATTGCTTCAACCCTGCAGACCATCAAAACCACTCAGTCATAGTGAGTATTGCATCAGCTAGCAATGAAGGAATTTGTGATTGTAAAGACCCAGAGGCCTGGAAAACCCCGATTCATTGTAAATGCGATGAAAATATGCATCCCAATATTGATTTTGAACTCGACACCAAGTTGAAAGATGCTTTCAAAGATACTATAGAGTTGGTATTGGATTATATAATTGAGGTTATGATTCATCAAAACCACACTATCCCCAGAGTTCATGATTCTTTCAAATCCTCTTATAATTTAGAGCTCAAAATCCGCGATGCTTCAGATCAATCTACTTTTCAAGATGTCATAGATCCTAATACGGCAGAGTATTGTTTGGTGTTATGGAACGATGAGTTTCATAATTACCCCGATGCGACTTCAAGAATACAGGCTGTGTTGAACTGTGATTCCTCAAAAGCACAGGAGGTGGCGACCGAAGTGGATAAAGAAGGAAGGACTGTGTTGATATCATCCGTTGATATCAACGAATTGGTATCTGCTTACTACGTTGTTCAGAGAACTGGTCTTACCGCTACCATCCATAGTAGGAGAGATATCATCAAACAAGAGATAGCAAAGTATATGGTTTCTTGGCTAGATCATCTCATTAAATTCCCAATAATAGAGATCCAGAACGTTTTGAGGAGAATTTATTGCGAAGTTTTGACTGATTCATTCAATTATCATCAAGTAGGAGAGCCATACTTTCTTGAAACTAGCGAATTCAATACAGATATCGAACTCCACGCTTTCAGGGATGGTTTGCTAACAAACGAGAATAAAATTCCAAGAGGTGGGTTAACAAAGTTTGCAAAATCCGAATATGAAATTGCCAGTTTGAAAGACTCATTGAATAAGCTTCTTACTGAAACGACAGAGGAATTGTCAAACTCCAGATTACAGTATCTTCTTTATTTTGATATTCGATTTTGGAAAAAGATCAGGAAAGCCGTCCAACATATCATCACTCCTGTTTTGGTCGCTGATCTTTCTTTCAAGCCCGTCTTTGCTTCGCAATTTGTTGAGATTTATCCTCATTTGATTAATAACATGGCTAACTTGGACAGGGAATGGCTTTTGAATTTTTTGAATGATGCAACAGTGCAACTTTTTACCTGTCCAAAAACCTCTTTGAGTATTTTGCAGGAAGGTAAGTTGATAAAAATTTTGTCTCCTATCATTGAATTGTTCGAAAAAAACAGAAGTGTTGTGACAGATACTGGGGATATTTTGTGGAAAAAAAGAGAGGTCGTTTCCGGTGTTGATCATCATGCTCGTGCTGTTTTGGCAACCCAGATGAAATCTTTGAGAGATATACTTCAGCTTATAGAGCATCCTTCCTTCACTGAAAAGCATTTGTGCTTGTTCAAGACTGAAAACATAGTTTTATTGATATTATTCATGAAGCGTTTCCAAAGTAACTGGAAGATTAAAAGGAAGGAGGGAGAACACGTCTTGAGAGAATCAAAGGAATTTGTAACATATTTTGAGTTCAACACATTGATCTATGAATTAGTCAAAGCCATGGGAGAAGTAGCTTTGACTTCACAGTTCCAACCCGATAAGTCTGGTTTGAAACTTATCGAAAACGCTATTTCAATTTTGAACAGTTACTTACAGTTGAATCATTCGAAGGAAAAGTGGATAGATCAAGGGAACTTCAATATTCCTGAATTCAGAGTTTCAAAGCAAGAAGTTGGGTTTATGAATCCGTTAAACTCGTTACTTTCATACTTGATCGAATTTCTGCATATATCTGACTTCAATTTATTGAACAAAAAGGTCACTTCTTTCAGCTTGACCTCAACTCAAGTGATGGAGGGATATTCCGACTTTTTGCGAATCTCAGATGTTTCCTTAAGAGCGTTAGTTCTTTGCTCCCAGATAAAGATGGGCTTTTGGGTAAGAAACGGTGTTCTTGTTGGAAGACAGGAAGCACTTTACAGAGGCTCTTTACTTTCCGAAACTGGTCTTTTCAGAGATATACACATAGAACAGATTTCTGTTATGGTTGAGCCTTCACCAAAAAGATCTTTGTTCAATTTTTTGGACAGGTTTGATTTATTAAACTGGTTTTTGAACAAGGAAGACTTGAACAAAATAATGTACGAGGACAAAGTCTTCTATGCATTCGAGGAATTCATAAGCTTTCTTTACAGTCTTTATGTATATAGGTTGACGTTCAGGACTGAGCTAACAGAAGAAGAAAAAGATGAGATTAAGATAAAGAACTTGATTAGCTATTCGCTCTGCCTTGGTCCTTCATCATATTCTGAGCTTGCCGAAAATTTTCCACACGAGGCTGTTTCTCACCCAAAGTTTGAACAACTATTGGGGGAGCTATCGAGTTACACTCCTCCTCAGGGATTGAATGATACGGGGTTGTACAGATTGAAGCACTCACTTTTCAAAAACCTTGACCCGCTCAGTATTTTTATAGATTCTTCAGATTCTACTGAAGTTTCCAACTCGATCAGGCAAGAATTGGCACACGGAACAAAGATGAAAAGCGATCAAATTGTATTGAATCCAGAGATTCTGGTGCTTGAAGACCCACAAATGGCCAATAACTTCAAAAGTATTGCTGACTTTTTCAGAACTCAGCATTTTGCCAAATTGTTGTACAAACTTCTTCAAACTGCAATCGACACCGATAACGAGTCTTTTCTACCAGTTCTTTTGCATTTGATTCATGCTATTGTTCTAGATGACCAATTTGATAAGTACGATGATCGCCCATTGAAAGCGTTCAACGATATTCCTATTCCAAACCTTTTATTGACAATCAGTGAGTCTACCACTATTGCTAAATCCAATGTCAAAAAAGCAGATCACATATTGGACCTTTTCGTATTGAAAGATGAAAACGTGGTGCAATCTTTAAAAGACTGTTTTGGGGAGGATCACATTCAGTCATATAAGCTGACGAAGGCCGAAAATGGAGGCGGTTTTGAAACAAGAGAAGAAAAGAAGAAAAGGCTTGCACAGGAGAGACTGGAAAAGATCAAGAGAAAGTTTCAAAAGCAACAGAACAAGTTTGCTGCTAACAATGACGTGGGTATCAAGCCTCTAAACGAAGTAGATAATGAGGGAGATGTCAGTATGAAGGTCGACGAAGAAACTGATTCAGGCTCTTCTCTAAGATCTTGTATTCTTTGTCAGATGGAAGAATCTAATACCGAAATTTTCGGCTACCCTTGTTATGTGAATAAGTCAGCTGTCTTTTGGCAGTTACCAACTGAAGATGACGCTTACTGTAAATTAGGTCTTAATGATTGGTCTGACCAGACCTTGATGGATGAGACTCAACTATCATATGGAAAAGAACTACTTGATGATATCAACAACAAGAAGAGAAAGAGAACGGATTCTCGTGAATCAAACCATTTCCACGATAACTTCATTTACCAAAACTTAGAAGATGATGAAGAGGGTATGTTGGATGAGGGAATGGAATCTGCATTTGACGAAATTCCTGAAGAAGAAGATTTGGATGATCAAGAACCAGTAGAGGTGATTTTTGATGAGCAGTTTGTTGACGATCATGGCAATTTTATGTCTCAAACACCTCCGGGAATGCATAATTACATCTCATCTATGAATCCCTCGAGAAGAGACAGTTTTGCGGAAGAGAATTTCAACGTGAGATTCGGCGGCGAAGTATCACAAAGATATGTTGCCAGTTCATGTGGGCACGGTATGCATTATAAGTGCTTCAAGCAGTATGTAAAAAAATCAACTTCATTTAATTTGGGCTTTCAATGTCCATTGTGTCGTTCGTTGAACAATTTGTTCATGCCAAGCTTTATCAGTCAAGAGCCTCATATACATGATAAATTGAAAGGGCATTCACAGGCAAACAAATACAACCAAATTCTCTCTGAGCACAATGGAAAAAACAGCTTGTTGTTTTCCAATTCAATGCTTAATCCAGAATTAATGCGTCATCTTTTGTCCCCTGAATCAGATATTGGAAAAAATTTGATGGCGGATATCACCCAGATCTTGAAAGAGAATGAAGCACTTGAATACATTTATAGTGATGCTACCAATTACTTCGCAAATATACAAAGTTTGTCAATTTTGATCGGCAATACAATTCAAATGAATGAGATCACTTCTAGATTCACAGAAAAATCGGAAGACATGAACTCAATTGAGTTACCGAACAATCAATCTCAACTTTTGAAATCAATGATTCAGTTCAGGTCTTTGGTGGGTTCGCTTTCTGACAAGTTGGTAGAGCCAATTACACCTATAAATATTGAATATGAGAATTTGTGGCAAGAAAGATTTTTGAACGTTGGGTCATTTACCGAATTGTGTATGTTGATTTTTCAATGCGATGAATCTGTGCAGACTTTAATTAGACTTGCGACAACCAGATTGTTTACTATTGTTGTGGATTCATTGTTAGAAAGGTGTTCCAATGATGACTCGTTTTTGACCTTAATATGTATCAATGGGGATGATGTGCTGGATAGAAATGAAAACTTGAGTGGATTAAAAAATTTAATCATTGAAGAAATGGCTCCTGCCAGAGGGTTCTCAGATGACGTTTTACAGATGGTTGTAGAATATGACCCTCCTGCATCTGACGAGTTGAGCAACTCATTTTTAATTGGCTTGCAACAAGCTATTACTAGGTGTGTGTTGCCATTTTATCGTCAATTGTTCGTTCTCTTTAAGATTATCGATCCTGATTTCCAAATTGATGAGACCATAGAGAACTTGCCTATCCAAAAATTGGTCAGAACTCAAATTTCCATGATGTCAAAATCAGTAGGAGTTGAGGATCTTTTTGATTTACCTGACACATTACTAGTGAAGACCAAAGAGTTAGAGCTCAATGTATTTGAGAACGTATTGAGATCTAAGATCCCGAAATTTCTTGAAGAGGGTATATTGACTTTGGATTATCCTGGAGTCATTAAATTGATTGATTTGCCGTCAAATTTGAATAATTTCTTGAGGATGTACGAACCTTCAACGTCGGGATTACAGCTACAATATTCCTTATGTTTATTATGCGGAGAAAAGGTCCATATGAAAACTATCGCAAGCTTGTCGCACAATGTTATTAAACACTTTTGCAAGGGATGTGATAAATCTTCCGGCCTTTTGTGTATCATGTTGAACCCTTTCAACAATATTTTTTCCATCATATTGCAATTACAGACTACCCAAAGTGCAATCGCTGCATTGCAAGGACATAACAATAGGGGGAAAATTTTCAAGTATGGGTTGCCTTCACCTTATTTAAACAAGCACGGGGAATCTAATTTCAGAGGTGGCAGTTTCAATGGTATATTAAATGAGAACCGTTACAATGAGTTGACCAAATTGTGGTTAAACCAAGGTATATACGCATTTCTAAGCAGAATGGCTATGGACTCTAGAAACATGCCAGCTTTCAATGACATCGATCCCTTTACTACCGGAATATTTGTGCCACCTGAAGAGGACGATGACGATGTTGATGATACTGATGTACGTTGGTAGGACATTATTTAAGCTACAATGTATAGTCATAATATGCATCTATTATTTTTAAATTGACGAAATAGTTGAACAAACAACCACCTTTATATACACCCAGTTGATTGCACACTTCCATTCTTACTTTTTTTTAAAAATCTAAACTGACAAACCGAATATTAAGTTAAAGAAGAACAAAGATTCTCTCTTCCATTCAGTGATATATTCTCTTATTTGGACAACCTGTTTATTCGTCATCTTCATCTTCTTCATCAGCATCATCACCACCATTTATCAACCTGGATTTTACATCAACCCACAATTTACCTTGGTTGTGTTTTGTGTAGAAGTTTGTGATGGCGGTATCAAAGAAACCTTGAAATACGAAGGCTGATGCAAAGATAGTACCGACGTAGACAGAGTTTCTCTTGAAAAATAAGTTGTAAATTGTAGTGTAAGCAGACTATTGAAACACGTTAGTAAATTATCCTTGGAAATGACATACTATGACACTGGCGGTGGACTTTTAAAAGAATTGTTTGTCAATGAGAGTTGTTGAATTGTGGAAGTCCATTCCGTTCAATTGAAACTGATATATATTAAATAGTATTAATTTATTGAAAGCGGATGCTAAATCGATCGGGCATCAAACTCCTTTTTACATTTTGATCATTCCTCAATTCCAATCCAATTCCAATCCAATTCCACTCGAGTCCAGCACTGATTTATAAAACTTAGTACATACCATTCTCGTTAACGATATAGTAGTTCCTCAAAACGATTTCTCTATTTTTTATTTTTCTCTAACATTTTTTTGTCATTGAAAATTGTGCAAAAGTGATTGGTTCAGTTTGGTTGCACGTGAAAAAACTGACAGAACTTAATATACCACACACTACTAATGCCTCCAAAGTAACCAGTATCTCACCTCTGCAAAGGCATCACTGACACCTGAATCTGCTAACGGTAAATAGCACAGGGAGCTCTCTCGCATCTTTTTTTTTCAATTTACGTACTAAGTTGTATCTTGAACGGTGAATAGAAAACTTCGAAATATTGTGCTTGTCTCATCTTGCGCTATTACTGCTAGGAGACAACATGACATTTTAGAGAACATATGAAGTTAATTTTCACGAACAACAACTCAAACAACTTCTCTCGGCGATCCCTTTATTAATTTTCTGTATCATAGAAGCATTGACGAAACTAACAATGTTTGAGCTTCTTCACTCAGCGTCTAAATGGCTTTGAATATATATAAAATATATTTGAACACGAAAATACAGCTTTCATATTTTTCCAAAAACATCACTCAGAGAAATGAGATCCCCAGTTGACTAATTGGGCTAACATGAATCAAAATAATTAACTCCAAGCTCCCATCTATTGCCCTTTTGCCTAAGATTAGCATTTGAATAAAATCCGAGCAATTTACAAATAGCCCCATATTGCCTAAATAGGAAATTTGGTTTTTGCAGTTTTGGGACGTATGTTTTTCCTCTCCTTTTTCCGCTTTCAACAAAAGCCTGGCTAGCTCAATCGGTAGAGCGTTTGACTCTTAAGATTCAGACATCAAAAGGTTGCGGGTTCGACCCCCGCGTCGGGATTTTATTTTTGCATATTTAATTTTAGTATCAATTGTTTTTTTTTGCGTCGCAAAATCTTCGAATGCAATGAATCATGCTTCATTCTTTGGATACTGCAGCGAATCTAGATTTATGAAACGTGCACTCTTAAGACGGTATGAAGCAGGTTTGACCTCTTTCAAGAAATTCAAAGGTTTCCCAGTAATTTTTATTCCATGGGGTAGGTAGCGAAGTGGAAAAGTCAGAGGTAAGATGGGACAAACAGAGATAAAGACGGAGAATAAATCTGAAGATGTGTGTAGTGGGATATACTCTAAACGAGGTGATATCATGAGAGGATTGTGGCATGTTGCTATTTCGTAAAACAGGCTCACTCTCACAATCCCATGCTTATGTATGTAGAGAAGGTTCTTTCATCCACGTCTTTCTAGAAGGACACGCGTCATGTTATACGCTATCATTTCCTAATGCGGTAAATTGATGATTCACGTTATTTTTGTTTTTTGTCTTCATTCCGTCTTGTAAAACGATTTTCATCCTCAAAGAGAAAAAAAATATCAAAAGTTTCAAACTCCACTTGGTAAGAAAAGGTGCAGTTGGATCAAACTCATTAATTTTAATATTTGAAATTCGACTTCTTTCGCAAAACATCATTTACAATTACTCCATCACAACCACAATTAAAAACTCTTTTAAGCTGCTGTTAGTTATCTGAGAACAATAGATCTATTTAATCAATTCAGATCTTAACTTTTTTCTTAGGTGGCAGAGATTTCTTTCATTGCTGCATATATATCTTTTGTTAGCTCATTATCAAAAGTTTTCATTACTTTCATTTATAACAAGGTCATCATTAACCCTTGTTTCCTTAGGTTCAGAAATGATGTTGTATCCAGCTTCTGATGCATCTGCGAATCCACAGCAGCAACCGCTACCCATAAAGAGACGCCGTGGTAGACCTCCAAAGGGTTTAAACGCAGAAAACTCACCTTCCGAACTATCGAACGGCATTTTCACAACTTCTCCTCTGGCTTTGAATTCTGCAGCTGCTTTAAGAGTGGGTTCGCCAGAGACAACTTCGCCATTAATGAGAGTTTCACCAGATAAGCGCAAAAGAAGCTCGATTGAAAAGGTTGTTCAAACAGGCCCTAAGGGGAAAAGAAGCAAATCGCTGTTTGTGGAGTATACGCCAACTAAGCCTTCACCATTGTCATTGAAGAAAGAAGGCCTGTTCATATCGATGTTACCACCTTCCTCTAAAACGCATCAAAAACTTTCCGAAGTTACTGGGAGAAAATCGAAGCAACAACGGTCCAAAGTGTCAGCAGTTGATTCATCACCCAATATTCTGAACTCATCACTGTCAACACCTAATCCTAACAGATATCCGATAGATGATGGGCTATTACTTAGTTCACCATTGGCAAATTTGCAACAACCGTCCTCTTTTGCTAAGCAGCATACAAATGGCTCCAACACAGTGTTTGGGCAGGGCAACATACCATTGACGCCTGCATCACAGTTCAATTCTATGATTCATTCATCACCGATTTACCAAAATTATTACAATGAAAATCTTACTCCTTTGGTAGGTAAAAAACAGTTCAATTTTGATTCAACGTTTGGCTCTTTAAAATTCGATGAAGAGGAATTTGCATTACTAGTTTCAAACCAAAGGTCAAACTCACTGACAGTAATTGATACTATTGGGAAAAACATCTCAACGAGCACGAACTCAGATCATGTTAAATTCTCAAGTCCATTTCATCAGTTAGTTTCATCACCGGGAAGAAGAGAAGATTATATGAAGAAGTCGTTCTCAACCAACTCCTTACCAATGTCATCATTTGCAAATAGAACGACCATTAAACCAACAGTTCAAAGAAGAAAAAGTTTCAAGATGTCGTTGAAGATCGGTAGCGATGGTAAGGCGTCTATATCGAGAGAGGAACAGATTGATGAGATCGATGAGACTCTGATTTTACATCAACCTTCCATCAAGGCAACTCCAAGACAAACAATAAGACCTTCATTAATGACATTGAGCTCATCACCGGATATGTTGAATAAGGTGAACACTATCAATAATTTAAAGTCTATTATTTTAAATGATGGAGATGACGATAGTGAAGAAGAAGACGACGACGAAGAAGACGACGACGAAGAAGACGATAATATCATAAATAAGGGTGAATCAGATGCTAGAAGCGCCTTAATGAAGGCTTTCAAGAAAATTGTCTGAGTCGGTTCTCTAAATGGTACTATGTCATGGTTTGCTGGATGGTTTATTTTTATTTCTTTATACGGGGGTTCTGTAGTGTGCTTTATTTAATTGGTGTTTATTTTTCTGAGTGTGTGTGTGTGCGAGACAGAAAGAGAGAGAGAGAGAGAGGGCTTGACTCAATTTCACGGGGATATTTTCATTTTGCTATTTTTATGCTTCTTGTTTTCTTTACCATTTCATATTCGTTTATATTTACAGGTTTGTCTATCAAGACTATGAATTTTTTAATTCTATCCCTTTGTATTCATTAGTGCTTGTCATTACCCGGACATCAAATTTCAAAAAATAAAATATGGTGTTAGGATGTTAAGCCCTAATTTTTGTTGGGGTTTCAAATTTTTTATTTTTTCTTCGTCTTTGTGAAAAACTTTTCACGATGTAATAAAAAACGAAATTTTTTTTTCAATATCATTTTATTTCAATTCTTTGTATTTATCAATACTTATAAACAGTACTTAATTAATTCAATAAGATGTCCCACAGAAAGTACGAAGCTCCACGTCATGGTTCCTTAGGTTTCTTACCAAGAAAGAGATCCGCCAACCAAAGAGGTAGATGTAAATCTTTCCCAAAGGATATTAAATCCAAGCCAGTTGCTTTAACCGCTTTCTTAGGTTACAAAGCTGGTATGTCAACTATTGTCCGTGACTTAGACCGTCCAGGTTCAAAGATGCACAAGAGAGAAGTTGTCGAAGCTGTCAGTATTGTTGATACCCCACCAGTTGTTGTTGTTGGTGTTGTTGGTTACGTTGACACCCCAAGAGGTTTAAGATCATTAACCACTGTTTGGGCTGAACATTTATCAGATGAATTAAAGAGAAGATTCTACAAGAACTGGTACAAGTCAAAGAAGAAGTCTTTCACCAAGTACTCTGGTAAATACGCTCAATCAGCTGTTGAGATTGAAAGAGAATTGGCTAGAATTACCAAATACGCTTCAGTTGTTAGAGTTTTGGTCCACACTCAAGTCAGAAAGACTCCATTAGCTCAAAAGAAAGCTCACTTAGCTGAAATCCAAATCAACGGTGGTTCAATCGCTGACAAGGTTGCTTGGGCTAGAGAACACTTTGAAAAGACTGTTTCAATTGACAATGTTTTCGAACAAAATGAAATGATTGATGTCATTGCTGTCACCAGAGGTCACGGTTTCGAGGGTGTTACCCACAGATGGGGTACCAAGAAATTACCAAGAAAGACCCATAGAGGTTTAAGAAAGGTTGCCTGTATTGGTGCTTGGCATCCAGCCCATGTCCAATGGACTGTTGCCCGTGCTGGTCAAAACGGTTACCACCACAGAACCTCAATCAACCACAAGGTTTACAGAGTTGGTAAAGGTGATGATGAAGCTAACGCTGCCACTGAATTTGACAGAACCAAGAAGACTATCACTCCATTAGGTGGTTTCGTCAGATACGGTGTTGTTAACAACGATTTCGTCATCTTGAAGGGTTCTATTCCAGGTCCAGTCAAGAGAGTTATCACTTTAAGAAAATCCTTATACGTTGATACCTCAAGAAAAGCTTTGGAAGAAGTTAACTTGAAATGGATTGATACCGCTTCTAAATTCGGTAAGGGTAGATTCCAAACACCAGCTGAAAAGCACTCATTCTTGGGTACTTTAAAGAAAGACTTGGAAAAATAAGTTAATCATTAATTAATCCTTGAACTGATTTTTTTTTTCTTTTTTTTTCTAGCTAGATAGATACGTTTAAAACAATTTATTCTAATTGAAACTTTGACTATTGTAGAACTTATGATTCTTTGAATCGAGTCCACTCAATTTAGCAAAATGAATTATGGTGATAGTGGATTAGGAGAAGAATAAGAAGAAATGCAAAAGGAAATGAATTATTCAAGCTCTTACATTCATTATGCATGAAGCTATAAAGTCATTTATTTCAAACAGAAAACTCTTCTGAAAAACCAGTAAATCTCACCATCGAATGCTGGTTAACAAGCTCTCAGTGAAATTATGCACCGACTATTCTAGGTTCATAATGATCATGAATCGATCAATCCAATCAAAAATCCGCTCAGTAGAGACTTATGATTCAACCAAAACATCTAGACGCATTAACGGAAGTTTCAGATTTTACACCCCTGATACCTTTTATCGTTCTAACTGAAGATGCATCTCAAAAGCTGTTTTTTTCTTTTAGTTTGACTGAAGTGCTTATCTGATATTAGACTTGAAATTGCAGGAGGACACAATCTCAAAAAAGCTAAAGGGAAAAAAAAACATAAAACCTAATTGAAATGATCTTCAGTTTTGGAGTGCATGTTTGATATCTACATACGGAACAGCACTCCGTAAGTATGATAACGATTGTATTTAGAGTTCATCATTGGGGAATGTTTTCAAGCACCGATGAAATTACATCAAAACGTCAGAAACTTAAGATTCGTAAATTAGTCTTTTTGCAATTCTGTAGAAGTTGGAAGATCAGTTCAAGTGAATAAGGATTTTTGAGCTTACAATGAAGTGTTTTTGACATGATTTACGCATACATTGAATGTCGTGGGGTTTTAAGGTCAGTGAAATAAGAAAACAGATCATTTTCTGATTAAAGTGATTTTCTTTTGTTTTT
Source organism: Nakazawaea ernobii (assembly GCA_030567655.1). Lineage (NCBI taxonomy): Eukaryota > Fungi > Ascomycota > Pichiomycetes > Alaninales > Pachysolenaceae > Nakazawaea > Nakazawaea ernobii. Next base: position 26,365 of record JAJLSN010000266.1, read on the forward strand.
CCAAGCGAGTTGGAAAATCAGATTTAATTGAGCTCGATTTTTTTAGCTCCAAAAGCTGGTTTGTGTAATAGGTGCGAAAAAACGTGTAGGAATTATTAAAGTGTATAACTTTCTTTTAGTGAAACTATCATCAGAGATCTCCCAAGTGATCATCCCATTAGTTTCTTATCACTTCAAAATTTGACAATGACAAAAGAAGACAAAAAAAAAACTCGTTGCAAGTCTGAATACTAACCTCCAATATGCAGTTGGTTAAAAACATTCCCAAGCTTTACATTATTTGAGTTGGAAATTGCCTTGAAAGAAGTTGTTGTGTGAATGATGCTTGATGTTTTGTTCATCTTGACATTTTCAATTAAAGCTGACGAAAAAAAGTAGTTGAAATTCTTTCCTCCATGGGGGACTAAAGGAAAATTTAAAATTTATCCTCTCATGCTTTTTATTCCCTGAGGAAATACGGAATAATTAAACCAAATTCCATTGGCCACAAAAGGAAATAAAACAATAGCACCCCAGTGTCATTTACAACAAAATACAAAAGGGAGTGGTCACTCATGCAAGCTCAAACATGAGCAACAGGTTACAAACATGGAAGATCCACTCAGCATCGATTTTATTAGAGGTTCTGTAATATATCAATTTGTAAATTTATACATCAGCTGCATACTGAATCTTAGGTGAAAGTTTAATAAAATATTCTCGAATCGCTTCATCTTTCCCATAGAGTTCTTTTGCCCCTCTGTTGAAATTTGAGTTTCTGAAAAGCATAATCTCTGGCTATGAAGTGACTTACATTCCCAGTAGTTTCTTTGCAAGAAATTGTTTCACTCAGATTTGCGTGTAGTTGAGGAAAAAAACCTTGTTACTTGTTTTATGCGAGTGAAATGCAAAAAAAAAAATGCTAAAAAAAACAAAATAACACAAAGTGATATTGGGTGAGTTAGTAAATTTGCGGGTGACTATTATTGTGGGTAAAAAGATGATCAAACTATTATAATATACATTCCACCAGTCGGGAATTAATTCCGTTCCTTCAACAACTAGACCTGGAAAGCTTTCTAGAAGCGCTACATGATGGAGTAAGTGAGTGTTCGCAACCGATGATAGTTTACATGGCAGAAGCAATGAAGGAAAGTTGACCAAAGTATGGAAGTAAACGCCGGGGAAGAGAAGGGAAGTGGGTGGTAATTCATCTTGTGGAGATCAGGTTAATCAGCTCTACATTGAGTTTGTTTTGTTCTCCGGCATAAAATATGCAATGTAGTGCAGGTGAAATATCATATTATTTACCCATTTCTGTTTCCACTTTCCGCTCTGTAAGTGCAAACGAGGGAAAAACTTATTTTATGGAGTGACATGGTATAAATTTTGCTTTGGGAGCATGTTTATATAAATACACATGCAAATAATCGCACCGATTATGTGCATTCACCCTTGGAAAATTATAACTAACTAATTAACTAACAAACACAAGACACACACACATCACACACCTACCTTTTAATGTCAGAGACACAAAAGCTATTTCACGATGACTGCTTCATCACCAAATACAAGAGATTGAGAGGATTGGTACCTGGGGTCTCATGTGACTCCATGACAACCACTGGATCAAATAAACGCAGTGTAACAAATAATGTCGACTATTTTTCATTTAGGTTGACTGAAAGCCAATTATATGAATGCTGGAAGATAATACATCACAAGACGGCAATGAAGGATGTCAAGCTTCTTAACAAGCTGAGTTACGACGAGAATATATATAATAGGGTTGAAGATTTGATGTTATTGATCCCATCGACATCATCCAAGAGGTTGGAAAATTCAGCATGGAGAGCTTGGGCAAAAGAGAGATTTCAACTTGATGAGCTTAATCCTGCAAAATTGAATTGGTTCAAAGAGAATGATATTACTTGGTTGTATGGACCTCTCATCATCAGCGAAGATGAGGATGAGGAAGTATCCACGAAGAAAAAATCTTGCTCAGCAACTACAAATAATAAAGCAACAGTAACACAAACAATAACATCACCTTTATCAGAGCAGCAACATGCAAAAAGACCTATTTTAAGATCCACGTCGTCGGAAAGTTTATCTTCTATATCTTCAACGGACTCCCTCTCGTCGGTGGATACCGCATCGACTTCAATTACTGCTGATGATTTGTCAAATTTCCACTCCAAACCACTCATCAAACCAATATTGAAATCTGATTCACACCAATTGCCAAAATTACGTTTTGACGATTTGAATAAATTGAGATCAAAGTCAGAAGAGTCATTTGGTAAGAGAAAGAAGAGAGTCAGTTTCAATAGTGTTATGGAGAAAAGAGAGATTATTGATGATGAAGTGTTCGATTATAACTTGCAATTCATCGATAATGAAAGGGTAGGTTATGGTTACTATTGATCAATGTACTTTCCATTTCCAGCGTCATTCATCGTTCACACAAACACACAAAAGCTACGAGTCATTTACGAGTTAATATCAACAACAGCATTTTTTTTTTTTTTATTCATCTTACGTTATTATTTATCTATCAACATCGTCATCTATTATTGTTAAGCTATTTTTACTATACTGGGTATTTTAAGCTATAGCAAATGATAATTTTCCAAGACATCAACAAACAGCAATCGATGTACAACAACATTTGCTAACGATTGACCCTACAAAATTTGCGTATTGGAAATCATTATTGTCGTCATCATCTTCACGATCAGCATTTGTTGATTTCCTTTTTTTCTAGTTTCAATTCTTGTCCTTTAATTCATTTCCTTCTTCCATCTGTCGAAAATTGCTGTAATAAATCTTCCATTTCGTCCAATTTGAACAGGGGCCTTTTTCAAATCCACACCCTCCTTGTACTTTTTCCGTTTTGGTCAAAATATGACATGTATGACCTAAGATCTCTTGCTTCCACTGAAGGAAAAAACTGAAAAAAAAAAAACACACAAAAACACATATAAAACCGCTCTCCGCACCAAACTCCAGCAAGGACTTGAACAAAAACAACAACAAGAGCCAAACTTAACAAACTTAAGCCTACAATTAAGTGTTGTCACCTCAAACCCTATTCATTTTGCTATCTGATACTTGCTCACTGCGAAGCAATCAATTAAATTCCGCTAAGTTCAAGAGCGTAAAGCAAACACACAATCAGATACAGTCCATACATTGGTCTTAAGAAATGAACTGTAAAGCTAAGAAGTAGTACAATCTTTTTACAAAAAGCCCTAATGCTACACCGCACTTAATATTTCAATAAAATCAATAAAATCAATAAAATCACCAAAATCACCAAAATGGCTTATACAAATATGTCCATTAGCTTGATAACAACATCTCTAACATCATCGATTTTAATCCTGGTATCGCCATTGGAGGTAACATCGTGTCTGAAAGCAAAAATTGCTGATTTGAAAGTATTATTGATCAACAGTTGATAGTCTTTATCATTTGAATTTATATTTCTCATCCTCAATTCGGAGTTGATAAAACTCAATATTTTCTTCTTTAAGCTTTCCTGATCCATTATCAAGTTACTCTTGGGTATAACAAATTGTTGTTTGGCACTAGAAGCCAGCAATTGAGAGCCAACAGAAGTGAAGGGATGACTCGTGGTGCGAACTGCATATTTGTCTAGTATATCATTTTTGTCGTTATTGTTGTTCGTTGGCTCGATGAAAATTGAGGTTTGTAAAGTGGACCTGTCCTGAAGTTTGCAATTTTTGAGATATCGCACTATAAAATAATCAGAGAGCTGCACTGGAACAGCTTTTATATTGTACTTCCCCATAGTCTCACAAACGTAGAGTAGGAAATAAAACTCATCTTTGTTGATATCATCGGTCTCATTAAATTTGTAGTTTCCAATATCACCTTTGACTAGTAAACCAGCATCCTTACCAACAGTTAACGATATGATTTTTTTGAAAAAATTCAAAGTCTGGTTATTTTTAGTATATACATTGAATGGCCTTCCCAAAAAGAACCATATTGGAAATTTGGAAATCTTGATAAACGATATAGTGGTGAAAATATCAAATGAGTTGATGAATTTCGAAACTTTAGTTGATTGTTTCAACTGAATCTCCTTGTCGTACAACTCTATATCATCTATAGTATCAAAGTCAAGCTTACTAATCGAATTCTTCAATTTAATACTAGCCGTATGGACATCATTCATCACTAATAGTATATATAAAGAGATAGATAACTGAACCTCTTCGCGTCTACTACTATCTTATACTTTTTTTCCTTAATCTCTTCTCAAGTTTTAGTCGTGTTTGTCGATTTAATTTGGCTCAAGTTTTGCCTCTAGAAAAATGTCAATTTGAAAGGAGAAAATTTTTAAAAGACAAAAGCATTTTTTAGATTCATCTGATCAAGAAGGTATCATCAAGGAGTTGCATTTTCTCTTTTCAGAAAGACTGATAGTGTGCTTATAGTTTGGACTGACTTTTGGTTCACTTTTTTTTTTTTTCCTAACGGTTTGATTTGGTGCTCTTTAGTCGAAAGATATCCTTCGAAGAAAGATAGATATCGTAGAGATAAGAACATATACATCGAGTATTCACAGATTACTCATCAGTCGTTAACGTCCAGCTATCCGATATAATTATATATCATGTCAGTGGCACACCGCACCTATTCCATTTCGAAAGTGTATGCGAATGCAAATGAAATCAGACCAAGGGAATACTGGGATTATGAGAACTACACTATAGAATGGGGAAACATAACTAATTACGAGATAATATCTAAAATAGGCAGGGGAAAATATTCAGAAGTCTTTACAGGAGTAAACATTTTAAATAACAAAGAATGTGTCATAAAAGTTTTGAAACCTGTTAAATTGAAGAAAATTTACAGGGAGATCAAGATATTGAAGAACTTAACGGGCGGTCCAAGTATCATCAAATTGTATGATTTAATACAAGATCAAAACTCCAAGATTCCAGCCTTGATCTTTGAAAAAGTTAACAATGTCGATTTTAGAGTGTTATATCCTAAATTCAACCTTGACGATTTACAACTTTATTTCACTCAGTTGTTGAAAGCTTTAGACTATTCACATTCCATGGGAATAATTCATAGAGATGTTAAACCACAAAATATAATGATTGACCCCAAATTAAAAGTTTTGAAGTTGATTGATTGGGGGTTGGCCGAATTTTACCACCCGGGAACTGACTTCAATGTCAGAGTTGCATCGAGATATCATAAAGCTCCAGAATTACTTTTCAACTTGCAACAATATGATTACTCATTAGACTTATGGTCGGTGGGCGCTATGATTGCTCTGATAGTTTTCAAGAAAGAGCCATTTTTCAGGGGTGATTCAAATAACGATCAGTTGGTAAGAATTGCCAAAGTTTTAGGTACAGATGATTTGCATAAGTGCCTCAAAAGATATGGACTTGCTTTGAGTTCTGATTATGATGATATAATGGGAGAATATCCGAGAAAGCCGTGGAACTTGTTCATCAATGATAATAACAGGGCATTATCATCTAATCCGGCAGCGATTGATTTGATTGACAAATTGGTAAGATACGATCATCAAGAAAGGTTGACGGCAAAGGAGGCCATGGCTCACCCATTCTTCGATTCATAGTTTAATTACCTTGTACTATTTGTTTCTTCTTCTTTTCAATTTATTACTTATTACTAATTTCATCTACAAGTTTCAATAGCTCGCTATGTAATTGTAGTCTTTCTGTTCAGTATTTAACATTTAACGCAAGCAAACAGATTGAAAAACAAAAAAATACAAAAACATACTTAAAACAAAAGCGATACAGTCTAGATTGAGATTGAAAGATATATCAATACCACTTTACATAGGCAATAATTTGTATCATGTCCTTTAGTAAACATGAGTCAAGAATATCCGACTCTGGGTACGATTTTCTTGATGATAAGACATCGATAATAGATCATACACTATTTCAGTATATCACTCCACATGAGCATTTAAACTGTTCAATCTGTCAACTTCCATTTTTTGACCCATATACCACCTCTTGTGGACACTCGTTCTGCCATACTTGTCTTGAAGAGAGTTTGACGATGACCGGAATGAAATGTCCATTAGATCGGACTGCTTTGAACCCATCGAATATCAATGAAGTATTCCCTGCGCCGATAGTGATAAAGAATCTCATTGATGAGTTACAAATCAAGTGTTTGAATGAGAGCAGAGGTTGTTGTTGGAATGGTCCAAGGTGGGAGATAAAGAAACATTTAACAGAAGACTGTGAGTTTACAAGGTTTCAATGCAATTTTGGAGATTGTAAAAAATGGACAGAGAGAAGGTATTTAGACGAATCAAGTGAATGTGTCCATCAAATGATCACATGTGGATGTGGCACAGAAGTGATGAAATATGAACAGCTCAGCCATTTGGAAAATCACTGCTCTTCCAAGCAGACTCAATGTAATGGTTGCAATCTTTTTTTCACAAAGAAGGAAATGGACGAGCATAAACTGTGTTGCGAGAAGCAGTATATCAAATGCGAGGCTTCAAAGTTTGGGTGTGATTGGAAAGGTCCACGTTTGCTATTTGAAACGATCCATGGACGAAACTGTCAATTTGTGAAAATTTCGGCGTACTTAAATGAACAAGATAATAAATTACAGAAGTTGACTGATACTAATCGGTCTCTCCAATCGCAGATGTCGATGATTTTGGATGCAGTGATGCAAGGGAAGATTTCAAACTTGGGATTCGGTCTGATGTATGACGAAGTAAGCTCATCTTCCATGATACACTCTCAGGCTCAACCAAGTGAGAGTGAAGATGAAAAACTTCAACTATTTATGGAGTTGGAAAAGTTGAAGCTTGGCATTGCAAAATTGGAGAACTCTTCACAGGATACTAACCGTAATTTCCTTAGTAACTTACTGAGTGAAAATTCAAGAATTAAAGAAGAGTTGAGCTTTCAAAAAAACACCATCAATAGTTTGCGACAACAATTACATTTTTTGTTGGTGGAAAGAAGAAGGTCTTCTGGTAATCTAATTGGGTATTCGAGCTACAGCAGTGATGAAGAGAATGGTTCATCTTCATCAATTAATGGGATAAAGTTATAGGGATGGTGAACAATGTATTATAATTACGAAAGCGCGTTTCGTGCCGAGTTTTTTTTTTTTTTTTTTTTTTTTTTTTGCTTTTGTGAAACGATTTGTAAACAAAAGAGAGATTACCATCAGTTCAGAACTGTTTGATACTTTAAAGAAAGACATCTAACGGCACAGTTAAAGATTCACAAATAGAAAGATTCAATATCAAGTCTTTTATTCATAATACAGTAACATATTTTTGAATACTCGCAAATTTCAAGTCAAGTTACCAACTGTTCATGTGCGTTACTAGATATCTATAATGTCAAATACAAGCAGTCATATAAGCACCTTTTCGCATAACAGCATGAGGTCTCCTAGAAATCATCTAGTGTCTTCAGAATCACCAGAGGATGCTATAGTGAGAGACTTGAAGCGTGAGAAAAGAGAACTTCGGCAATTAGCTTCACAATTCAAATGGGAGGATAATGCCAAACTTATAGAAGAGGAAGGAGATGACTTGAATTTTTTGAACAAACAGGTTCAAATCAAAAATCAAGAGGCATTCTCAACGAAATTTATAAAGAACTTGAACATCGGACGGCGAGAATCAGATCATAGATTGTCATATGATTCTTCTGCTCCTTCCACTAAACAGGGATTCCTACAAGAAAGTCCACAGATGTTAGACGAAGATGAAGATGAAGATGATCCAGAGTACACATATGAAAAGGTGACGGAGTCGGGTCTCAACAGTGATGATGAGTCGCTTGGTGAGGAATATGACAGTGATTTTGAAGGAGAAGAGCGACTAGAGAAGATGAAGAAATTAGTACGATCAAAAAATAGGGAGCTTTTCAATGAAGTCGAATACTGGTTTACTCTAATCATAAGATCAAAATTGTTTCAGTGGCTTGTAGCGTGTCTGGTGTTATTACTATTGATAATATTCTTGGCTAGTGCAATATTGCATACAAATAACACCACCAGATACCATGACCCAAGAACAAACTATCACACTCAATATATACCTGTGGATTCTTTAACTGAAGTTAACTCAAAATTGAAAAGATTTCAAAGCCAGTTGGAGGAACTCAGCTCCAAGCAATTTCTGATTGCATCGGAAAATGATAAGATGACAGATGCTATTCAAAAGACGCAACAAACTTTCAACAAAAATTGGGATCATTTAACCAAGAAATTTGCACAAATTCAAAATTATGTCAATGATCATCTTACAGACAACGAAATCCTCCTGAAACAGTTCAACACAATCAATGACAAATTGAAAAGTTATGAGGAACAATTGGTGAGAGGGAAAGAGATAGACATAGATCATTCAAAGCATTTAAGTGATATTTTTCAACAAGTTTCCTCCTTCGAATCGGATCTCAATGCTGCTAACAATAAAATAGAAGACTTAATGAATTTCAAAAGCAGAGTCGAGGATGTTTTTTCAAGCATCAAAGAAGACGTTTTGGAAGAATTGCTCGACAAGCTACCTTCCATTATACCCATAATCAGATCATCAGAAGGGCAAATCCAAATGTTCCCTGAGGTTTATGATTACCTCTCAGAGGTTATAAGAAGTACTGTAAGTAGCCAATTGAGCTCCATCGATTTGGAGAACGTCAAACGGGAGACACAGATGACATGGGATAACTTCTTGAAACAAAATGAAATTGAACTCAATCAGTATTTAACACAATTCGTCAATACTGATTTAAAATTGGTTAAAAAGCAAGACTTTGAGAAAATTTTGGTTGAAAATTTCAAGGCCAACAGAGACAAACTTGACAAGGAGTTATTAAAAATCAAAGGATCAATAGATCAAAACATAAATCTTTTGGATTCCAAAATTTCCAGGATTTTGCATACTTCCGGAGACCATGTAAGTACTTCAGATTCCACTTCCAATCTTTTGATTGAACACTTGATTGATAAAAGAATAGACGAGAATGCTTTAAAAATTGAAGGACGAGCAAACTATGCAGACGCTGAGCAAGGTCTGGGAATAATCAAGACTTTGACGTCAGATAATATAAAATCGCATTTGCGCAGAAGGAAGACTATCGCAGGAAGAGCCTTGTTGGGTTGGTATGATTTTTTGAGAAGAATAACTTTTGGTGGAAATTACGCTTCATCAAGAAGGTCCATTGATGACCCTAAAAATGTTTTGTTGGATAACAAATCATATTGGGTTTCATTGGTAAATGACAGTCATATTGGAATCCGATTAGCAAAAGACATATTATTAACAGACATATTATTCAAGCATCCACGAAATGACAACCCTTTGATCGTAACATCTGCCCCTAAAAAAGTCTCAGTATATGTCAAGCCATCAATCAAAGACAACCAATTATATTTGAAACAGGCATTTCTGGAAAAATATGATCAAGATTTTATTCCAAAGTTGTCAGCCTTCACCGAGATCCTTGAGTTTGAGTATGATATTAATAATTCCCATATTTATCAATTTGTCAATATACCAAAAGAATACCTGAAGTTGAATATGCAAGTCAGGGATCTTTATATTGATATTGAAAGCAACTGGGGGCATGAGCAAGTGACAAGCTTGCACAATATCAAAGTTTTCGGTATTAATAATGGTGATATCAAGAATGCTAAACTATTTTTAAAGTTGGACAACGATGCCAGCACGGAGGAAGTGATAGACGAATTGAGAAAGAAGTTTGTGAACAAAGCCACTTATGTTGTGGATTCACAACCATTCCATGATTCTGGCGTTCATGAATTAGGCACAGAATATTAATTGTATTGTATATATAGATCTTAATTTCTCCGAGAGGAAATTAAATCCGTAGTGTCTGTTTCGATCCTGCTCCGCAATGCACTCCGCTTACGGTAAAGAGCGATCTGAAAAGTTTCTTGATATTTTTTTCACGTTGAAAAATCCAAAATAATGAGCCACCTTCAAGCGATAAAGAGTCATTCGAGATGTCTTCCAAAGAATAAGGTGAAAAGGCACCTCCACCAAGATACTTGGGATTTGTTGCTGGTGTTTTCTCAGGAGTAGCCAAAAATGCAGTTGGACATCCTTTTGATACAGTGAAGGTAAGATTGCAGACATCCGAAGGTAGATTTAAAGGTCCATTGGATTGTGTTTTCCAAACTTTCAAGAAAGAAGGCATAAGGGGTTTCTACAAAGGGTTTACACCTCCTTTATTTGGATGGGTAGCGATGGACTCAGTTATGTTAGGATCTTTGACAATGTACAGAAGATTTTTGAACGAGAATGTTTATCATACTGGATTGAATAAAGAAACGGGCCAACCAAAATTACCTCTTATAGGCCATTGTCTAGCCGGATTAGGTGCTGGCTGGACAGTGAGTTTTGTTGCAGCTCCAGTGGAGACTGTGAAGGCCAGATTGCAAATTCAATACGATTCAGGAACCAAGTTATTCAAAGGTCCAGTTGATTGTGCTTGGAAGTTATTCAAATATGACGGATTGATCTCTTTATACAAAGGTTTGATACCTACAATGATATTCAGGTCAAATTTCGTATTTTGGTGGGGTTCATATGAAATTTTCACCAATTGGTTCAAACTGAATACCAATTTATCAAATCCTTCAATCAATTTTTGGTCAGGTGGGTTAAGTGCCACAGTGTTCTGGATCGTTGCATATCCTTCAGACGTTGTCAAACAGGTGATTGTCACAGATGATGTTAAAAACCCAAAGTTCAAGAAATACTCGGATGCCGTTAAATTCGTGTATAACCATAAAGGTGGTTATAGAGGATTTTTCAAAGGATTTGTACCATCCATTTTAAGATCTTTCCCTGCAAACGCCAGTGCATTAGCTGCCTTTGAATTCGTATTGAGAGTTTTACATTAGATTATTTCCCTTCTACATTTCTTCATTTATGTTCATTAATAATTAATATTCATGTTGATATTTAATCAACCAGACATTCGCCTTCACAACTAAATTACTTTTCCTTCTCCCACATCTTCACCTTGCAAACCGCTGAATTTCTCATCATCTAAGAGACTTTCAACCTCGTTCGTCTCACTTTGTTTTTCCCACGGCTTTTTACGCGGCTGAAGCTCTTGCTTGGAAACTGGCTCCTCATTCAAAACATCAGGAATATCTACTATTCCAGGCACCGGTTTCCCATGGACTATCAAGTCAACTATTTTCTCATAATTGGAGGAATAAGGAGGCTCCGTAGTTGAACTTTCCTCATTACTTATCAGCTGAACATTCTTCTCTCCTTTATCCTTCTCGAAATTATGTTTCCACTCGAAGTAATCGTCCAAGCTGAGAATATTGTCAGTCTTTTCACAAAAGAAATACACTTGAGCTTGTAGTCTCAATTGTTGTTGTATGGCCTGGTCTACTTGGTCAATATCTGTAATTTCTGGTTGACCTGGTTGAAGGTTATCATTACATTGGAAAATGTAGGTCTCCAACACTTGCTTCCATCCTTCTTGGTATTCGGGGAAATTTTGAAAGTCAAAATTATAGAATTGAAAATACACCTGTTCTTGCTGATCCATGTTAAACAAACTTCCCCACTGATAACCATATGATTTGAATATGCGTTTTGAATTTTTTTTTTATTTTTTTTTGTGATTATGAGCACCTACATTGAGTTATTTTGCGTGCTTTTCAGCCTTTTCAATCAAGTTGGTCTTTGCATGATGATGACTTGGGTTCAAACGACTGTTGAAAGCTGAGTTTTTGTTGAAACTTATAGACCTTTGGTTGAAAGGCTTCGAAATCCATCTCCTCTGACACGGTTGACTATGGTGACTGGTGCAATCTGAGGTGAAAGCCAAAAAAAATTGCCGTTTACAGAAGTCAGAGCTGTTTGCAAGGTTTTCTCTTGTTTTGATTTGCAAAAAACACATTAAAGACAGGAACACCAACTTCTATACTCCGTGAGACCAGTCTTAAGATGAGCGACGAAATAAACAGACACAAGTCCACAAGGTGGGTCCAGAATCTGGCAGCCTCATATGGTGATGAGTGGGGGAACGAAGACGACTACGATGAAGAGTACCTGCTGGAAGATGTTGACACTGCCACCGATACTTTGGAGAATAGCTTGAATGAAGAAGAAAGGAATGTAACACAAAATTCGACTCCCAAAGTCACTGATGCTTTACAAAGTTTGAAATTGCTGGAAGGTAACACTTCTAGCGGTGCTGAAGTGGAAGGTGCCTCAAATAAAAGGGTGAGTCGTTTTTTTGTCACAAACCCAGATTTATCAGATGCCGAAAGCGATGCGGAAGTTTCCACCAGCTTGAATGGCGACAAAGACGTTAGTTTGGACTCTCCTAATACCACAGATGCTTTGGATGACTTGGGGAAAAATAACCATGTGAACATTGATGACGGAAATTATGCTATGACAGAGGACGATGAAGTTTCGGATGATTTATCTGATGAAATTGAACCTACTGCACCTCTCAAAGTACAATCAAAAGCTTCTTCTAGAAACGCCTCTGTCAACTTGGATGAGAACAACATGGATAAATTAGCATCCTCAAAAAAGGAGAAGTTAAAATCAAAGGACTATTCAAATATTGATCTTGTAATGGATGACTATTTGTCAAAACGAGACTCCCAATTTTATGAAGAATTTGGTGATGGTTCCCAAGAGAAAGTCAATGATATGGGGAAGCTCTCAGAGGAGGAAGATGAGGGCACTTCAGAGAGCAATGACCATAATGAGCATCAGTATCAATACACAGATAATGATTCCGTTGAGGATGATCAGTTAGAAAGGTTCGATCACGATCATTCTTTGGTACCGCCTACTGAAGCGGAAGAATTGCCATCGAATAATTTGTCGGTGACACCAAATGATTACTCTCTTGCTAGATCAATATCTTCTGGTTCGTTGTCAACTGGCAGCTGGTCCCTGAGAAGCTCGGCGTTGTTTGTTAATGGACTGTCGTCAGCCCGTGATTCTTTCATTGGGAAATTGAAGACTGAAAGAGGAGAGGGGAACAGTTTGAACAATAATTCAGAAAGGAAGGATAACTTTGACGAGGATGATGATAGTTTGGAGGAGGATCAGGAGGAGGAGGAGCAAGGAAAGAGCAGCCCCTATTTGGATTCGTCATCAGATGATGATGATTCTATCATGTTTACACAGGGTCAGTCTATTAATTTTGGCCATTGGAGACCAAACACTTCAAATTTTCGTAATGCGTTCATGAAAGAGACAAATTTCGACGACAACGAAAGTGTTCTTCCCTCGATCAATAATGAAAATGATGAATATGATGACGACTCGTACTCTGTGATGACAACGGAATCAAATCTTCAATACCCGAATGAAGAAGGCCATTTCTTCACAAAATCCTTAAACGATGACAAATCCATCTTGGAAGGAGAGGAAACTGATGATGCACGAAGTCTTAAGACGACAGACGATTTGGTAAGCAATCTCGAAATATCACCACCAGCTGGATACGAAGAACAGTTCAAGTCATCAGCAGAGAAAGCAGGTTACACATCTGATGTAGGTGATGATGATGATGATGATGATGATGAAGACGCGGATAGCAATGCAACCGAAACCGAGCAACTTGACGAAGAGGATGAAGGCACCGACATTGACGAAGATAACTCTGCATCTTTCAATGATAACTCTTTGTCCACGGATGGAAATGAATCAACACAAACAGACACACCGGTAAAGCAAAGATATTCAAGTTTGTTATCTGGAACTATTGATACACCTAGACAAACGAGTTTAAGTTCATCAATTGAGCCAAAAAGTAGGGTGCCTAGTGACGTTGCACCTTCCAAAATTTCAAGAGAAGTTAGCGCTTCGTCAACTGTATCATCCCAGCAGGCAACAACACCAGTGAAAAAGGGCACACCCAAGACTTTGAAAGAATTCAAACCATTTGATTTCAAGCAGATACAAAAATTGACCAACCCTGAAAACAGAATCACAGAATTAAGGAAATGGAGTAAAGAAGAATCTCAAGTTGATACCGGTTTGCAAGAGTGGTTGACTACTGAGTTGACAAAAGTGTCATCAGCACAAGATGGATATGATTCATTGGGTCCTATCACTTTGAATGCTTATAAACAACTGACTCCAACAACGCATTTACACGGTCATTCTGTAGCTGACATGATATCGAGGAAGCACAGCATAAATTTTGGCGGTGTAGTAGGGCATGGAAGGTTAAAGTTGAAAAACAAGGTTGGAGACCATGGGGGAAGTTTGGCTAAGGGAATATTCAATAGAGGTAAAAAGATAATGAGAAACTCTAGTAATGGTAATAGTACTGCGGAGTAAATAAAGATGTACGATATAATGGACAAAAAGATGTAGATATAAATACAATTGTATATGCTAATTTTTTATTAAAAACTTATTTGTTTTCCAACTTGGACAATCTTTCATTTCCATGTCTTTTGACTTCTTCATCCATGATATCTCTCACTCTATGACTTCCTGCAATAGCAATACTCAACACTTTCTCCAAATGGTCCAAGGGCATTCTATTTTCTAACAATAACATTGAAATTTTTTCTGATTTGCCAACAACTCCAATTGTTAAAAATGACAAATCATTCTCTTCCAAAGTATTGAAATCCAACAAGGGTGTGGTATCATAGAGACCTGCAGATACAGATGATATATAATCGTACATAGAAATACCAGCATCAATTAAGGCCAACGTTATGGCATTAGCACAAGAGGCAAGTAATCCACCATCCTGGGCTAGCACGTTAACTGATATATCTATCAACGTTCTTGGATAATTCTTCACCATTATCGCCTGCTCAAAAGTCCTCTGTAATATTGTGTTTAATTCATGTATTCTCTTATCTCCTCTACTTCTTTTCTTACGTTCCACCGTACTAAAAGTGGCGACATTTATGGATATACTCAAGGTGGCTTTTGTTATCGATAATTGAGATCTGTTCAAAGGTTCCATCGGTCCATTGATAGTACATATCACTTTTGAATTTCCCATTTCAACATATGATGAGCCATCTGAGGAGGCCGGGTGAGTGTTGATACGACAGTTGAAGTTACGGAGTTCATTCCATCTTCTTCCATCAACTCTCAACCCTTCAGGAGAATATAATTCCATTCGAGACATGATGATTTATAAAATTTTCTACTTGATATTCACTATGTAAAGTAGATACTTAAACTTTTCTTTATAAAATTTTCATTTTTCATTTTTTTGACAAACTTAGTCTTGTTTCACACGACTATTTCTCAAATCATCACAAAATACTCCGATCAAGATCACATTTATGATGAAAAAGAGGCAACTGCTGAAGAAAAGGCCCGGATAGAATGTTGCTATTCCCAAGAATTCCAAATTGTATGCGAAATATAACCATACTGCTTGTCCCAAAACCCAAGCAACGATGCAAGCGATTCCTTTGCGTTTTTCAGTTTTTAACAATCTACTGTCTTTTAAATAAAAGGGCAAGAAACACAAGTACCAAATGAAATATTGGGAAGTTATCACCTTGTTAAAAGTGACAAAGACAAATGTTTGTATAAAGAAAGTTGAAATCAAATCAATTTTGGCGAATGTATATGGGATGAGTATGCAACTCAACAACAATTGGGGTAAGAATGCCCAGGATGCAATGTTGATTTCAAAATTCGATCCAGCGGAATTGTAATACAACGACAAATTGTATATTGAGAAATTGTGTCTGTGGTCGACTCTTATCAAGTGGTATAAGTAAGTCTCATACAAAAATTGAAACCCAAACAGCAGATACATGAATGATGTCAACAAGAAAAACGACAATGCACAAGATACACTAAACATGATGGCATTTTTATTGACGAGGGAAAAAGCTGAGTTTCCTTTTAAATAGAATAGTATGCTTGGAATGTAAATGATGGGATAAATTTTGAAATGGATTGCCAAACCTGCAATCATTCCTGAGAGAATCAATTTCCCTTTCAAGAAATAATACATAAATGCCATGATGATGAAAATTAGCAAGCTCTCTGCATTCCCTCTGGAACTTATAGTGATTACCATTGGATTGAGTAACCAGATTGAACTCAATTTTATCACCTTATCATTGGAAATCTTTTTCAATTTCAATATTTTCATAATCAATACACCGGTACACAAATCGGTCAACATGAACAACAATTTGCCGAAATTGAAATATGTGTTGTTAGGCATCAATAACAATGCGAGCAATGGTGTATACCTATACGTATCTCTCAAGTATGGAGACTCACCATAGTAAACAAATTTAGCAGCATCGGTGAATACAAAATAGTCAATGTCAGTATATTTCACATCCATATACAGATCCTGATATAGGCCAAATAGGAAGAACCCCAGATGCAAGGTCGCCGAAGCCACGAGTAATTGTTTGGTATTGGAGATCATCTTCATCTTGCAATCTCTATCCTCTACTATCTCTTTCCTTCCTTCTCATCAGCATCTGACAAGAAAAAATTTAAAAAACAAAAAAAAAAAAAAGTTGAAAACTTTCATTTCATTTAACTTAAAGAGTTGAAAATTTTTATACAAAGTGCCTTTATCAGTATGCCTTCAGAGTTGGAAGAAGTAAGTTAGGTTTCAGGTTTCGTTTTGTTGTTCTTTTTGAAAGATATTAACCGGTTTTTCTTTGTGTTTTTAGTTAGTTTCATTTTTACATTCGCCTCAACCAGCAGTGGTGCAGATTGCATTAGAGAATTTGGTTGGATTCTCAGCTATTGGGCCACAACAAAAGATCTTCGCTTATGACAACCATCATGCTATTAAGGATTTGAAAAAAATTGCTCGTGAGTCAAGCCCGAAAATGGTGAGAGAATCAGTGACTATAATGGCCAATTTGTGTGATGATTTAGAGATGAGGAAGTTGATTGTGGAAGATGACGAGTTCTTACAATATCTTGTTGAAAAAATTGTTGATTTGACCAATATTCATGCCGACTTGATGTGTATATTGTTAACCAATCTTGCTAAAAATGATTACATCACTAAAGTTTTCGAATTTGAGTTGAAAACTGTTGATAACAAGATTTTCAAAAGCAATAAGGCTATGGATTGTTTAATGGATTGCTTTGTCAAAGGTTCAGAAAGAACTTTGAACAAATTTGCCAATTTCGATTACTTATCATACTTCTTTGCCGACATATCAAGGTTTTCCAAAGGTCGTGATTACTTTGTCACTGAACAATTATACGATCAAGTGGTTCCAATATCTAAATTATTAGTCTTCACAGAGAAGTACGATTCCAAAATAAGAAGGGAAGGTGTTGCATCAACGATCAAGAACTCTTTATTCGATGCTGATAAACAATACAAATTGCTAACAGATGAAAATATCAATTTATTACCATATATCTTGTTACCTGTTGCCGGACCTGAATTGGAAAATTTGGACGAAGATGAGATGTTCAATTTACCAGATGAATTACAATTATTACCACCTGACAAGAAGAGAGAGCCTAATAATGATATCTTGGCTGTGCATTTGGAAAGTTTGTTATTGTTATGTACAACGAGGGAAGGTCGAGAATTCTTGAGAGAAAAATCATGTTATGCAATCATCAGAGAGATGCATAAGGCTTTACAATTGGATTTCATAGATGAGTTATGTGACAGATTGGTGCAGATGTTACTGAGAGATGAAGCTCCAACCACAGAGGAGATTGATCTGATCAATAGCGATGAAGAAAGTGATGACGATGATAAGATTGTTGAAGTTGCCTAGACACTTTTATAGAAATGAATAACTATTATTATCAAACAATCCAAAGGTGAAAAAAAAAAAAAAAAACACAATGTTAAAGAAAGTATACACCGCAATTAGGTCAGTTCTTTTAAATATAACAACCCATTCTGTTGCCTAAGACATTTCTTTACTAAGAATTTGACCCTATTTTTGTTCGCTGGATTTCTATGTATCTTCGTTTTCAATCCACTTAATAATTCGGCAATCTTGATAGGACCATTACCAGCGACTCTTCTGATATCTTCTTCTGTTAGCATATCATCTTCAGCAGGCGGTGTCTGACTCTGTGGCCTACTCAATGGAGAATTAACTGAATTGTTGTTAGGAACATTATCTGACCTTGTATCTTCCACTTTCATTCTCTTAGTTGATGAAGATTCCTGAGTTGCTTGATCATCATCCTCATCTTCTTCGATTTTACGTTTCAATATTTTTGGATTCCATTCTCCCAGTGGGAAAGATTTTAAAGCTGATGAGGGCGCCTTGATCTTTATAAACAAATGTTTGATTGAAGTGACATAAACACTTCTTGACAGGGAAGGTGATTGACTTCTCTTTACCGTTGGAATTTGTTGATCAAATTCACGTTTAACTTTCGAATCTTGTTCCTCCTTCTTAACATTATTTTCAGCATTATTTGCCTCATCTTCATCTTCACTTTCAGAAACATAAGGATTATTTTCATCATCGGTATCATAATTATCATTCATTTCAGATTTAACCAATGTCTTTCTTAATTTTTTAACATCTTTATCTTCCAGTTTTTTGGATCCAAACAAGTCAGCAAATTCTTCATCATCTTCTTCATCTTCGTCATCATATTGCCTTTCAATGGCTAATGCATTGGCAGTTAACATTTCTCTTTTCATTCTTCTTTCACTATCCCTATTTTGTTCTTCATCTTCAATAATAGGAGCTTCTTCATCATCGGCAAACTCATCGTCATAATCGATATCTTCATTATCGGAACCCCTGCCATCATCCATACCAGAACCAGTTACAGTTTTCAATTTCCTATTATTTTTTCTAAATCTTGGATCCAGAGCCCCGGTATCTTTATTTTCATCTGCCATATGTTTCATCAACCATCTTGGTACTTGAGAATTTTTTTGCATTCTTGATTCTGCCTCTTCCAATGTCAATGTGGCATATTTATTCCTGGGAGTGAACTTGTATACTTTCTCCAATGGGATCATTTTGAAACCATCGTTATCAAACACAAACACAACGTATGAATCCGAACTACCAGCTTCATAACTACCAACCCATGTATTCTTACCATCATAATCTTCCATCACCCATGGATAATATTCTTCATAACGTAATTTCCTCTTTGCTTCATCGACAACATTGACTTGTCTCGTTTTTTTCTTGAACAAGTTTTTCTTTTGATTTCTCGCTCCACCATCTGGAGCAACAACGTTTAAATCAGTTGTTGGCTTTGTCAATTTCTTACGTTTCCTGTCTTCTTCTGCTCGAAGTTGTTTCAGAACTTCATCCAAGTCGCTATCACCTTCTGCTATATCGTCATCGAGTTCCATGGTATCGACACCATTTGCCTCATCTTCTTCTCTTTGTAACCTTCTTTGCAATTGCCTTTCTCTAAGTTTATTTATCTTTGCATCTCGTTCCTTCTTACGATCTTCAATTTCTCTTCTCGTCAATTGAAATTGTAAATTCCTTGGGTCCTTCCTATGTAGCCTAACAGGATGATCAAACTGGGTGACAGGATCTACCTTATTTCTTGATTGAAACTTGAGGACATGATGCCTTATTCCTTCGATTTCATCCTTCGTACAACTTCTCAACGAGTATTCGGTGTAACTGTCTGGCGAGTTTGATTTCAGCGAGTTGGTTCCGGATGACTCGACAACTGGAGTGTTGGATTTTGACGACATGGAGGCAGGCTTCGGTTATGAAAGGTTGATGGCTTGTGACAAAAGTGGCGGTTTACTTTAATTCTACAAGTTTTTTTCATTTTCTTCTATGTTTTTTTTTCTGAGCTCTTTTCTCTTGATCTTTGACAGTGTAAAGAAGAAATATACACAAAGAACAAATAACAAAGAAGTACTCAACGGTTCCTTCGAGACATAAGATAGTGTTGACACAGATTGGAGATGGCTAAAGAAGAACCAGATCTTAGAGTCACATACGGTCTCAGTTTGAGAAATAATCAAATAGTAAGTGTACCATGTTATGACCAATGGGGTTTGCCTTGTTAATCCGTCAGTTACTAACGATCAATATTCATCCCACACAGACTTTACAAAGACTACATGACATAACGTCGTTGTTATTCGGAACAGTAGCTGGGATATTACAATTGGAATCTCAGTATGGGTTTATGTTTTACTTAATTGGGTATTCGGTTGTGAATGTGATAGTGATTTACGTTGTCGGTGGGTTGAGTCTGTTGAGCAAGTATTATGGGAGCATATGGAGCGAGGTGGCTCTTGGGAACATTGGTAGAAGTGTGAGTAGTTACTTGATGATGTGGTGTCTTGTATATGCCTTGATAGATAGTTAAGTCTGTGGATGGTCGTTTGACTTCCCTTTGCAGTAATAAATGCGTCCGTTTTGGCGAGAAGAAATTTTTTTGTTTTTGTTTGTGCAAAGAACAAGAGACAAGAGAGACAAGAACTAGAGACAAGAGATATGAGTGAGATTGGAATAGAACTGGATGACATCCCAGTATTGCAACCGAAGAGCGTTTTCTACTGCGGAGTGTGCTCTTTCCCTCCAGAGTTCTGTGAATTCGGCGGAAGTTTCAAAAGATGTAAAGAATGGTTACTGGAAAATAACAATGAATTATACTCAAATTTATATTCTGATGAAGCATTGGCAAATGCTACATCGTCATTATCAGTAGAGACAGAGGCCAAGATTTCCAAAGACTTGGAGAAATTACAAAGAAAGGAAGAAGCCAAACTGGAACGTGAGCTACAAATAAAATTATCTTCTAAAGTATTGATCAAGAGAATTGAAAGGACAAAGAAGAAACATATCATTTCCATAAGTGGATTAGAAGTATTTGATATCGAATCTAAGAAATTGGCAAAGACTTTTGCTTCAAAATTCGCCACTGGTGCCAGTGTCACTAAGAATGCAGAAAAGAAGGATGAAATTATTATTCAAGGTGATGTTGGTGATGAATGTGAAGTTTACATCACTAAATTGTTGCAAGAAAAGGGATTGACCGATATCAAAGTGGAACAAGTTGCTGAAAAGAAGAAGAAGAAGAAAGATGCCGTTCCACCTCCTGCACGTTAATGTATGTATGTATGGTTTAAATAATGATTTGGTTCTTTACTACTGCATATAGTGAGTGAAGAGCAAAAAAATTGAGTATTGACTTTATGACCATTCTAAGATGTCCAAAAGTGTCACTTTGTTGTGCAAACTGACTCAAAACAACCATTTACAGTAATTTTGTAGAACTCCCACAGAAAAGAATGTAGTAGTGTACACAGTACACATTACATTTCCAGTTGAATTTTATTATACGCAATTAATTAATATATAATAAAATGTTACACTATTATAATATGGCGTTGCAACTTCATTATCATATCACGCCTAGAAAGAGCTTTGATTTTGGAAGAAATGTAGGCAGAAGAAATGTATGCAAATATTAATATGAAAAGCAATCCAATAATCATTCATGTTTCAAACGATGTTACAACAAAAACAACTTCCCCATCAACAAGATCAAGTCAACAAACGCATCATTCAATTTTAATTCACTAACAAAATGTCAAAATGTCAACGCGACATTGAAAACAAACTTGCAAACTTTACTATCATTCAACTGTACAACAATGACAACAATAACAACAACGATGACAACGACAAAAATTAAAATCAAAATCGAAAAAACACATAAAGGTCGTTTCAAATCAACTCTGCATAAAAGTTTTTTTTTTTGATTTTGTGGAGATGCTCATCTCATCTCCCCTTGGCGCTTAAAATCTTTGGGAGCTTTGTCAAGATTGAAAACACATCAACTCGCCTCACTTCATGCATGTCAAACCCCGAGAAGAAAGAAATTCGAAGCAACTCGTTTCAAATGTCCAATCTCAAAAACAAAAGGACTCCGAATCTGGAAACTCTGAATCCACAAAACAAACTGATCAAAAATGAGAAAAAGAAAGTAAAGACATCAAAAAGACCTGAAAATGTTGAACAAGGATCAAGTCAACATGCTCAAGAAAGGGAACGTGCTGATGAACGTGCTGATGAAGGATCAATCACTGCAATTGAGAATTTAACTACTGCTCTAGACGCTAACACCGCTGCAATCTTAAGGGAAAGAAATATACCCCAACTGCAAGAAGTTGATGGCCCAAATGAAATGGTTCAGCGTTACTCCCAAAAATGGAAAGAGGATCTTGATATCGAAGGACAATACCTTGCTGCTTGCCATAAGGTCATATCTGTTTTTGAACTATCTTTGATTACTGTGATAATAATCTTTCTCCTGGCGGTTTTAGGTATCTCGTGTGCAATGTTTTGGTTTTCGAGAAAAGACAAACCTGCTGAATTCAAATGGATGGGAATAGTCGGCGCCATTTTATGTTCCCTGAGTGTTGCCGTACATTTGCTTTGGTTAATACTGATTTTGTGCTACTGCTACAAAAAGAAGAGACAATTGTCTTTGTTATACAAGGAGATTTTGCAGGGACGCACAGCCGAGCAATTTCGAACGAAGACAGAGGAATTCGTCCAAAAGCAGGAAGATTCTGGTATATGGCTCAGTAGAGGTACAAAAACGATGGTCAACTTCATTATGAACACTATTCCAACACCAGTGATTGAAGCTAATCACAATTTAGAAACTATCAAAGGAGATCTTGAAACGCTCTTTAAAGAAATTTCTAAGAATGGAGAACATGTTAAACAAACTGTTATGGGAGTAGCCATTAATAGCAAAGCATTTGTATTTGGAGTGATGATTGGAGCAATACTGATTACTGTGGCCATTTTCGCACTTTCTCTTCAAATAAGCTATTATAAATGATCATTTCCTCTTTATAGATTTTTTTTGCCTCGCTAATACTTTTATACTTATCCAACATCTAGCGTAGCTTAAAAAACCCATAACTTGTTAGACTATTAGTGAGTTTTAGGGGCTTGTATAGTCACTGTAGTTTGTAAAGAACACAAGTGATTAAATCAGAATATATAGTATAGATAGTATTAGCAAATATAGATTTCTAAATCTTTTTATTAATTTAGTAAATCATACTCTAGAATGGACAGGTTTCCTCATCTTTGAGAAATTCATTGAAGATATACGCTCCTGACCTTCCTTCTCCAAAGGGCTCAAAAGGCCAAAAGCGGCAAATGGCTATGATTTAATTTTACAATTTATATTGACTTCCATGATTATAAATAACCTAAAGAAAATCAAGCTACTAATTGTCTAATTATTTTTTCATTGAATTACTTCCACATGTTTCTATCTTCCTTGACGGTAGCTCTGATCATAGAAGTTCTGGAAAGTAGGGAGTCATCTTTCTTCTCAGAGCTTCTCTCACCTTTTCTAGAAAAAAATTTATCTTTTTCTTTTTAAACGATCCCCAATCTATGTGAGTTGTTTGCTCTGTATGATCTAAACGATACGCTTTGCTGTAGATTGATGTGTCACCATTGCCAAATATTAGTAACCTGCTGAAATTATTTTTAAAGATGAGAAAGGCATTTACTTTAAACCCTGAACATTGAAAGGTGCAGATTTGATAGGTTTCAAGACAGACCACTACGATACCGACATATGATTTTGAACTTCCCAAAATTAGAGTGTCATTGGAGAAGTCTATCGCCCCACTGACACCCCCCGTACCAAGATCTATTGAAAGTTCTATTTTTTTCAATTTCCATGTTTGAAGGTCGAATTCGAACAACAGGCTTTTTTTCAGCCTCCAATAGTAGATCTTTCTCAGCTTTGGATGCCAAAGTCCCCCTTCAAATTCGGAAAAACTTGCTGAGAATGACTTATCGAAGCAATGGATATTATGCACCGCTGATGAGTGAAGTTTTACCCACTTCTCCTCAAGAATATCAAATTTCCAAACCTCGTCCGTCGGATAAGTGTGATCCTCCAACATTTCTTTGCATGATAGTTCCGGGTTGCCATGCAAATTTTCGACACTCACAGTTTGCTCTTCCAATTCTAGTGCTCTCAAAACCTTACTGAATTCATCTTGAGGCAAATGACGTGCAGCAATAATCCCGCCAAAAATAATGTAGCATTGATCTTCTGGAACGTAGGTAATGATAGAATTTAATCTAGGTTGTGGGGCAAGACCATTTGAGTAATCGATGGCCTTCAGCTCTAGATAAGTGCACGGATATTTGCACAGCTCTTCTTTAAGACAAGCCTCACTAGATGAGCTTTTTCCGGAAACACTTGGACACCTGACCGGATAGAGTAAATAAAACTTAGTTGCATTTTTCAATTTATCAAGTTCCTCTAAGCTTGTTTCATCACACCGTGTTCGATAAGCTTCCGTGTCTTTAACCAAACAAGAAATGCCTTTCGAGCTTCCTTCCAAATCAAACTTGGTGACCATTTCATGAAGCATCTCCATTGGCAAATTGTTGAGGTTATCTTCTCTTCTTATTTTCAATCTTCCCCAAGCATACGTCAACTTACGAAAATGTGTTTCCTGTTCAAGTCCATTCGCACCCTGATAGCCTTGATTCACAAAGCAGTATGCTGCACCGTCAAATTCGTGGCTTGTAACCCCCAATAATCTTCTGCTTATTGTGCTTAATGGAAGTAAATTGGCCGGTGTGGTCTCGCAAGCCTTTTCTTTAATATCGCTCCGTTTGTACTCCTTTTTATAATTATACATGATTCAAATATCTTCCAGATGATATCTTTCAGAGGATGGAGATTATCCACAACATTTTTCTGTCGAGGTTTTTCGAATGTTTCTGTTTTTTTTTATTCTGTTATGCTACATTTGAGAGACTCGAACAGCAAAAGCACATATATATAGTCTACAGAAAGGTTATCTAAAACACAGCTTGCAGAGAAGACAGCTCTGAAAGTGAGCTTCCATAATATAGGTTAAACGCAAAGTACCCCTAATCTACAGTACTAAAGTGATGTTTAAAATATCACCCAAACAAAAAAGCAAAAGATGACAGTCAAAATCAGGAGTCAAATATTAGGTTATAAGCAAGAAGATTATGTTATTGTTTTGAAGTGCTACAACTTGTCCGATAAAAGTCTTCAAAGCGTTTCTTATTTCAACTTCAAATTCAGATTGATAACTGAGTGTTAAAAAGTAAATAAAGAAAAAAAAAAGGTAAACAGAAAATTTTTGATGTAATAGAGGCCACACTATATACAATATCGGAGCTCGAAGATATGCACGATCTTCGAGAAGAGACGTATATGACTGTTGCTTTTCTTTTAATTATTTCCCTTGCATGTGAACAGACGTTGACGCCTCTGTTGTTTTCTTATGAGATAATGCAATGACTTTGAAATTAATCCACTTTTGACTAAGGCTTGCTCTTGCCTCACAATCAGTTAAAAGCTTCTTCGATGATGGCTATTGTCAATTTGCAGTTTCCGAATGGAGATAGATAAGGGGATATATCTGTTCTCGCATGTGATATGATGTTAAAGAATAACATTAGAACTCTTAATTTTTTTAGTAGCACAAGTGGCTGTAATTGCTACTGTCATCTTAACGTTTGACCTTGCAAAGTGACATTCCATAGTTCAATACATCTACCAAGTGCATTTCTTAGATAATACAAGATTTAAAGCCACAAATTGATTATGTATTTTATAACTTCATTTTCATTCTTAGGTTCGTTTCCCTTAAAATTCGGGGACGTTTAAACCAACGTAATACATTAGGTTACTGGAAGCTCAAGTTACAAGAATACAACAGTGGCAACTTCAAGGACTTCATTTTAGTAAAAGATCGAAGTTATTCGAGGTGTAATCGTGTCTCGAAATTAACTAATGTTGAAATGTTGACAAACGTACACTATATCAAATAAACATGATAATAATTGCCAACAGTTAGAAGATCGTCTATTCAACGGTACCTTCTCTTATACCAAAGGGTGCCATTTCACTCCAAGCAGTTGATGAGGTCGCCCCTGTTGATATATGAGATTATACATATACAAGCAATAGTCGTGCACTCTGATGCTAAATCCTGGGGTCTGAACACAAAAAAAAAGTTTTATCAATTTGGCGACAATCTCTTTTTAACTAATAACAAATATTCAGCTGCTGTCACATTCGATTTATAATCACCGATATATATATATATATACACCTATCACCCATCCCACCTCATGAGCTCGTCCTGATTCATCCAATCTACAATGTATTTACCTCCAGATATAATCACGGGGAGAAATGCTAACGGGACCCCTTTGAAATTCACAGTCAAGGCAAGAGATGCCATTCATCAAACATTACTCGATAATAATAATAACAATAATCATAACAATCATAACAACAACAACAACAATAATAATAATGCATCACAACAACATCCAGGACTATTAAAATACGGTTCGTCTCCTTTACTGAACTCTATTAATGCATCGCAGTTGACAATAAGCGATAGCACCTCGGTGAATAGTTTGCACAGTAATGATCAAGAAGAAGTGCAACCCAATAAGAAGAAGAAGAAAATGTTTGCATTTGGATTGAAAAGATACAAGTCAAATGAGTTACATAGAGCAGATACAAGAAATTCGTTTGAGTCTAATGCGTCGTCGACATGGAGTTCCGTCGATTCTAACTCACAGGTTTCCGAGTCGCTATTTTCTGGAGGGTTAACACATCAAACAACCATGTCGTCGATTGGAACACAACAACAAGTAGTATCATTGGAAGATGCATTACCGACAGATTTTAAAGACATGTATAGTGCTGATACGTTGATAGATACTTTGCCCAATGGACGGCCTAAATTCACACAGAGAGACATATTGGATTGGCAGTTAAATGATATACGATCTTTATTGATTGTTGATGAGTTGAAAAAAGAATGGATGGGTCAAATACCGTTTATCAAGCCTATAAATGAAACCAATTTTAAAATACAATTGGTGCCATTGAATTCCAATGATGAGGAAATCATCAAGGCATTAGTGGAGTCGGATATTTATAAAGAAACCAATTTCCATTTAAGTTTCAAAATTAAAACGGCAACTTATATTGTCAATACAGTACGGCAAAAGCATTTGACAATTTTGAAAAATTATTACCAATTACAAAATAATTCATCTTATGATGAACAATTGATTCACACCCCATTGTTGAAATATGAGTTAAGAAATATAATTGAAAATTATTTGTTAAATTTAGGTGTCGAAAGTCAATGCAGATCAAATTTCAAAAGTAATTGTTTAATTCTCAAGAAGCAAAAATTACAATTATTCAATTTGAATGAAGATTTTGACAAAAATAAGAACTTGTTAAAGACTGCATTGATCAATAATTCAAATCTTTTTTTAAACTTGCCTAATATTGATAAAAACTCGATTAAATTATCAAGAGATGAAAAACTGAAGATTTGGAATCAAGTGCAAGTTGAAGTTTATCAAAAACTAAGTTTGGACTGGCTGCCTGATAATATTGGTTAATCTATCTTGCTTTAGAAAGCGAAGATGAAAAGATGTTTTGTTTTGTATTTAGTATTTTTTTATTTATTTTCCCTTACAGGAATGGTGTTTTTGTATTTGAAATTTTAATGGACCTTAATTAATTTATTTTAATTTGACTTGACTGATTACTTGCTACTTTATTAATATTCTCATTATGTTTATATAGAATTATTTGCAGAAGTATAAAATTAAATCTTTGTAAATCAATCTTCATATTATAAAATCTATATTTTTTCTTGTCACAGAAAATTTGATCTAATAATTGTAATTGATAATATTATTAAAACACAAGTAAGACATGGATATAACACAAACCACTGTCCATGAATATTTGGAGAATTTACCGGAGACTATCCACAACAAGTTATATCAATCATCTACAACATGTCTTGCCATTTTCAGATTGTTACCCTCGCTCTCAAAGTTTTATATAGTGTCATTGATCTTTCAAGAAAATTCTACAATTAGTTACCCAGAATTGAACAAATGGCTTAAAAACTCCTCACAAACGTCTATAATGAAACTGTTGCAATCAAACAGTTTAAAGATATATCAGAATGAGAGTTTAAAGAAGCTTAGATTGTTGAATTTGATTAGAGAATTTAAGAAGCAGGTGAAGAATCCCAAGACTGGAAATTTAACAAATGTGACATTCTTCAGTTTGAACGATGTATTTAAACAAAATTTGAGAAATTCATTAATAGGTGGATCAAATGCCACAGATGATGAGATGTTAATGTCAGTGAATAAGACAATGGATTTAGAATTTTTGGATAAATGGTGTTTGAACAAATGGGAAACAATATTGCATTTTATGGTTGGAACTGATTTGAAGGCATTACCCAGTGATGGTGTCTTGTCATTGTTAAACCACAGTGGATTGATGGAATTGCCAACTTCGTCGACTGGTTTGAAAAATTTGAAGATTACCAAAGATGGGTTTCAATTTTTGTTACAAGAGATAAATTCACAAATTTGGATCTTGCTTTTACAATATTTGAAAATTTCAGAACAATTGATGATGAACAGTGTTGATGTCTTGAACTTTATCTTCTTATTAGGTTCGCTAGAATTGGGGAAAGGGTATTCCATTGATTCGTTATCCTCGACTCAAAAAATCATGTTGGAAGATTTAATCGATTACGGTTTGATATACCAGGATAAGGATAAGTCCGTGTTTTATCCGACAAAGCTTTCGACAAATCTCACATCGGACCCTGGAAGTTATAGATCAGCATCAACACTGATGGATAGTTATATTAATGATGACACACTGAATGGTTCATTGATCATTGAAACCAATTTCAAATTGTATTGTTATACAGAATCTCCTTTACAAATTGCCATTTTGAACTTGTTTGTTCATTTACGAACAAGATTTAGTAACATGGTTTGTGGGAATATCACAAGAGAGAGTACACGAAATGCATTGAAAAGTGGTATCACCTCAGAGCAAATTATAAAATACCTTGAAGCCCATTGTCATCCCCAGATGAAAAAATTGGCTGAGGAAAGATTACTGAAAAAAATCGATTTGGATCATAGTAATCAACAACAAGAAAACCTTTTGGAATTGATCCCACCAACGGTGATTGATCAGATCAAGTTATGGCAACTAGAATTGGAAAGAATTCAAACATTTTCAGGTTTCCTCTTTAAAGATTTCACTACAGATGTTGAATTTGAGAAATTATCAAAATATCTGGAAGAAATTGGTGTCTTGCTATGGAAAAACATCCAAGCTAGAAAATTCTTCGTCACGCAACTGGGGAATAAGCAGATCGTAGAGTTTGCCAACAGGAACATGAGAAGGAATAATAGTACTAATACGACACCGGCTCCCCCATGATGTTGATCTTTAGTATGAGAATGTAAAGAAAAAAAAACACAAAAAATTTTAATGAAAAAAGAAAAATAATCTTGTAGAGAAACAACAATAACAACAACAACAACAACAACTCGAACAACTAGAATAACATGGTTGCCGATATCATTGATGGGAAAGTCCATAGTGCCAATATTCGTAAAGAAGTTGCCACCGAAATCGAACAAATCAAACTGAGTCATGCTGAATTTGCTCCAAAGTTAGTTATTATTCAAGTTGGATCCAGACCTGACTCATCGACTTATGTTCGTATGAAATTGAAAGCGTGTGAAGAAGTTGGTATATTATGTGATTTACAAAAATATGATGAAGATATAAAACAAGAAACTTTGTTGAATATCATTGATGGAATCAATAATGACCCAAAAGTTCATGGTTTATTAGTGCAATTGCCATTACCAAAGCAATTGGATGAAACCTTGATAACAAATAGTGTCACCATCGCAAAGGATATCGACGGGTTCAGTGAATTAAACATTTGTGGTATTTTTAAGAAAAATGGCTCACCTTCTTATTTACCATGTACACCAAAGGGCATACTTGAATTATTATCGAAGGAGAATGTTCAAATCGAAGGTAGAAATGTCGTTGTTTGTGGTAGATCCGATATCGTTGGTTCACCATTGTCAAAATTATTAGAAAAAGCAGGTGGAACAGTTACCATTGTCCATTCAAAGACTACACTGGAGCAAAAGAAGTTTTTCTGTTCAAATGCCGATATCATAGTCAGTGCCGTTGGTGTTCCGTATTTCATCACTGCAGATATAATCAAACCGGGTGTCACTCTCATCGACGTTGGAACTAATTTTGTCCCAGATCTGTCAAGAAAATCTGGACAAAGAATGTGTGGGGATGTCGATTTCGAGAATTGTAAAGAAATCGCAGGTAAAATTACTCCTGTCCCTGGAGGGGTTGGACCTATGACTGTGGTCATGATCATGGTCAACGTCTTGGAGTCAGCAAAGAAAAGCGCTGGACTCTTATGAATTTGATAAGAGCGGTTATGTTTTCAACAACACGATTTAATGATTTTTTTTAGCAGCAGTACAGTACAGTAAAATGAAAATGAAGTTGATTTTTTGGGTTATTATTAATTATTTGCATTATCCAGCTTGGCAAAAGGGGAGTAACAACAGCTACATCCCCGATATATATAGATACATATCTATTATAGGTAGAACGGTTCAACACAAGTGTTCGTCATCATAATTAGACTCTGCTGTAAATACAAATAATTACTTGACTTCTCCCAAATTATTTCTGACTCCAACTGGCGGAAAAATTTTTTTTTTGTCTCTTTGGATTTTTCATTTTCAAATCATCATGGGAAAATCGTATAGATAAAGAGCTATCATTATTATCATCATAATTACGATTACGTGTTGAAATTATAAGAAAATGCCACAAGAATTCAAAAAATTGAAACTCAATTTAGTGAAACCGGTTCCAAGTGATTTTGAAATCTCAAGAAATCAGGTTCCAAAACATATCGCCGAAGTTGCCAAGGAATCCGGTATCTTGGAAGATGAAGTTGAACCATATGGAGCTTACAAAGGTAAGGTTAAGTTGAACTTATTGGATAGATTGCAAGATAGGAAAAACGGTAAATATATCTTGGTCACAGGTATCACCCCAACTCCATTGGGTGAGGGAAAATCCACCACCACTGTTGGTTTAGCTCAAGCTTTAGGGGCTTCATTGGATAAAACTGCATTTGCTAATGTCAGACAACCATCAATGGGTCCAACTTTTGGTATCAAAGGTGGTGCTGCCGGAGGTGGATTTTCTCAAGTCATACCTATGGATGAATTCAATATGCATTTGACTGGTGATATTCATGCCATTGGTGCTGCTAACAACTTGTTGGCTGCTGCCATTGATACAAGAATGTTCCATGAAAAGACTCAAGGTAACAAGGCTTTGTTCAAGAGATTATGCCCAGTCAACAAGAAGGGTGAAAGAGATGTTCCAAAAGGTTTGATTCCAAGAATTGCTAAATTAGGATTACAAGATAAACCAATGGATGAATGGACCGATGAAGAAATCGCCAAATATGTCAGATTGGATATCAACCCGGAAACCATCACGTGGAAAAGAGTTGTAGACTGTAACGATAGATTCGTCAGAGGTATCACAATAGGTCAAGCTCCAACTGAAAAGGGATTTACTAGAGAAACAGGATTTGATATCACTGTTGCTTCCGAATGTATGGCTATCTTAGCCTTATCAAACTCGTTAGCTGATATGAGAGATAGATTGGGTAAGATGGTTGTTGCTTCATCACATGCTGGTGAACCAGTCACTTGTGAAGATTTAGGTTGTGCAGGTGCATTAACTGCCTTATTGAAAGATGCTATTAAACCAAATATTATGCAAACTTTAGAAGGTACTCCAGTCTTCGTCCATGCTGGTCCATTTGCTAACATTTCTATTGGTGCTTCATCAGTCTTGGCAGATAAGATGGCTTTGAAATTAGCCGGTGTTCCAGAAGGATTAACTCTGGAAGAGGAGAAAAACCAAGTTGGTTACGTTGTCACCGAAGCCGGTTTCGATTTCACCATGGGTGGTGAAAGATTCTTAAACATCAAATGTAGATCCTCTGGATTAGAGCCAGATGTTGTCATCATCGTCGCCACTGTGAGAGCTTTGAAAGTTCACGGTGGAGGTTCAGAAGTTAAAGCTGGTGCTCCATTACCATTAGAATACACCACTGAAAACGTTGAAATGTTAGAATTAGGTTGTTCCAATTTGAAAAAACATATTGCTAATGCTAGACAATATGGTGTTGATGTCATTGTTGCTATCAACAAGATGTCGTCAGACACCAATGCCGAACATGAAGTCATCAAGAAGGCCTCAATTGAAGCTGGTGCCATCGATGCCATCGTTTCCAACCATTGGGAAGAAGGTGGATTAGGTGCTGTTGAATTAGCTAAAGGTGTTATTGCTTGTGCCAACAAGGAATACCCATCTCAAAGCGAAATGCAAGATCAATTCAACTTTTTGTACGAATTGGAAGGAACCACCATCGAAGAGAAAATTGGAGCTATTGCTCAAAAAATGTACGGTGCTGAAGAAGTTGAATTCTTACCAAAGGCTCAAGAAAAAATCAAGGAATACACTGCTCAAGGTTTTGATAAATTACCAATTTGTATTGCCAAGACTCAATATTCTTTATCCCATGATGCCAAATTGAAAGGTGTCCCAACAGGCTTCAAATTCCCAATCAGAGATATCAAAGCCTCAATTGGTGCCGGTTATTTGTATGCATTAGCTGCTGAAATCCAAACCATTCCAGGTTTACCAACAAAGTGTGGTTTCATGAACGTTGAAGTCAACGAAGAAGGTGAAATTGAAGGTTTGTTTTAAAAATTTTGAGTTATTTTTTTGGAAAAAAAAAGAGGGATTATCCAGGGGTTTTCAACAACAGCTGAGTGGTAAGATGCCTTATGAGAGAGTTTGAAGATTGTTCTGTTCTTCTATTATGTTTATATCTGTATACTAGTTTTTCAACCAACTAAAAAGAAAAATTTCAGTTTGTCTTAAAAAGTAGAACAAAAAACGAAAACAAAAACACAAAAACAACAAAAAAATTTAAAAAACCACAAAAACGCGTAAAAGGAAGAAGGAACTCATTGACCATGATGACAAACATGAGTATTGAAGATGAGAACCACACGTCAGGGCCACCTTCCCCAGTGAAGAAGCATTTGCTTACTCCAGCCCATATAAATAAGACGATTGAGCCTATATCCATCACCCCTTTCAAATCACCTCACAACAACAAATTACCACCATTGCCAAGTGGCTCAACTATAATGCCAAAGAGAAGGAAACTGAGTAATGATCTTCTATCAACACCAACTAAACTGGATGAATCTTCATTTGCATCAGTGATACCACATAAATCGAGGAATTTCTCCACTCCGTTGCCCAAGAGGATCCCGTCAATTAAAGAGACACCAATACCAGATTTGACCCCTCCTACTTCACGTGCCCTGGATGAATCATTTAATTCAAGCCTTGATAGTCCTTCTTCACCGGTATTCATGCCATCACCTTTGAAGAATTTCGCAAATCTTGATGGGTTATCTGCAAGTGAGTTATCAAGACAGGAATATTCAATCGATCAAGAAACAAGAAAATTGATTAAACAAATAGAGAAGGTGAAACAGTACAAGGCCATAAGAGATCAAGAGAAGACGCATGACGTTGACAATTTGATTGCTAAATGGAGAGACGCCTCTCAAAAATCGAGTCTGTATTTGTATAACGAATTGAAAATGAAAGTGAGCAAGATGGGAGGTTGGAAAGAGTTCAAAAAATTCCAAAGACAGCAGCAACAGCAACAGCAGAGTAGTTTAGTCGATGACGAGTTGTTGGATGAATTATATCAATTCAAGGAGTCTGAACGATTTGGTGAATTGGATCAGTATGAGCGAGACGAGATTGAATCTCGTATCATAGAAGAGGAGCTGAGGGTGAATTCTGTTAATTTAGTGGATGATGAGGATATAAGTGATGTTGAATTTAATGATGCAAATGATGAATTGAAGGAGGCCTTGAAGTGTTTCGGAATTGACTCTGAGAAATTCAAATTGATTTATGAGGAATGAAAATTATATATGTGTGTGGGTACTTTTATAGATATAAAAAAATAAGTCTGTATAAGTTTAAATCTCGCTCTCTCTTGGGGCCCTTTTAGCTAAAGTGAAATGAGTTTTCCAAACGACATGGATCTTTGTTCTCTTGTCCCAACCCAATCTTTTTTGATATTCTTCGTACCATAATTGAACAATATCCTTTCCATCATTGTGTAATTTTCTCCAACTGTGTACTGCACTCCAAGTATCCAAATAATTCATAAAATCACCAAGAGTCATACTTTTATCCATATACAACTCTGTCTTCGAATCGCCATGTTGTTGTGGATCGTACTCTTTTGTCTCAACGTTGATGAAATGATGGTTTCTCAGTAAAAATTTATCAACGCCAACCATCCCAATTCTCAAATGTTCCTTCCCCGGTTGTTGCCAAAGAGGTCCACAATAACGTGGGTCAAGATACGTAAAGTCTTCGTTGATCTC
Organism: Nakazawaea ernobii; assembly: GCA_030567655.1. Lineage (NCBI taxonomy): Eukaryota > Fungi > Ascomycota > Pichiomycetes > Alaninales > Pachysolenaceae > Nakazawaea > Nakazawaea ernobii. The sequence continues at coordinate 60,796 of JAJLSN010000266.1, forward strand.
CTGGGCAATTGGATCATCGATGATAACGGCATCGACATAACTCCAATAAGCTAATGTTCCGTTATTCTTCAAGACCCGCGACATCTCCTTAATCCATGGCACATGGTTGAACCAATGGGCGCATTCAGCTGCAGTGATTAAGTCAATGGATCCATCTTCAATTCCAATAGGCGACAAGTCTTCACCAGAGGCGACTTTGAATTCAATTTTATCGGACTTGTTCAATTCAGTTGCTTGTGAAACCATCACTTCGGATAAATCAGTTCCAATGATTTTCCCAACTTGATCATAGTTAGCAAATGGGAAAGTTGCCTCACCTGGTCCACAACCTAAATCTATCATTTTCCTGATTGCTGCATCCCCGTGGTATGAAATAACTTTATTGAATATCGATGAAGGGTAATGAGGTCTAAATTTGTTGTATTCTGCGGCTCTAAAGTCGCTATCTGAGTAAGCTGACATATTGTTTGATTTTGATTATATAGAAAAAGAGGAAACTTGGGAATTGGTTATAAGCTCTACCATTTATATCCTAGCCGAATTCTATTGCTTGTTCCTTTGACTTCGTAATAACGATTGCCGGTTCGGGCTTTTCATCATTAATAGTATTTATATATGGCATATTTCTTTATCTTTTCTCTCTCTTTTGGTCGGAAGATTTGCTGATGCCGAAACAGGGCCGTTTTTTAGGAATTGCGATATAGTTCAGCCGTTTATTTAGTAGCTTCTCACTTAGCTACTACTATGATAATCTTTACAAAATTCTTGGGTATATGAGATGCTAAAAATTAGGTATCGTATTAAGTTGGCTAAGTATTAAAAATTAAAAATTAAATAAATTTGGCATGAAGAAAATGGAATGTGTGTTCACAAAAGTAACATGGCAACTGCACCTAAGGCAGCTGTGAAGGCACCTCCTGAGACTGCATTGGCGACAGCACCACCTTCTTGTACAGCGACGGTAGCTGAACTGGATGAAACTGCGGATGATGATGCTGAAGTAGAGTTTGAAGCACTGCCTGATTTGTAAATAGTGATTTCCTTACAGTCATCATAATTGGAACTGAGGACAACAGCGTAGTATTTTGATGAATATTGGTATTCATCGTTGGTGTTGTGACATGCGTAAAAAGTACTTGTTCCATTGACGATCAATTTGTCATCTGGACTAAATGAAGCGGAACCAGTTTCGGTGAAGAAACCGAGAACATCTTCATGAACACCAAGAGTTTGAATGATTGAAGAACCTGCAATTGCAACAGTATCAGCACTGTCGTCATATGTATAGTTTTCTGAATGAATGTTATCAGCCAAGAACAGGAAACTAATACCGGCACCTTCGTGGAAAGCACTGACATAATATCCATCAACTTCTGATGAACTTGATTTGGCAACCAAGTCAATTGTTTCAGAGTCGGCCTTGGCAAATGTGGCACCTAAGATAGCTGATGTTAATAAAGCTTTTTTTGAGAATTGCATTTTTGAGTATATCAATTGATTATAAATTTAATGACGAGTTAATGATGAGAATTTACGTTATCCTACAGGGTAATAAGGTTCCTTTTATACAAGTTTTTCAATCAAGGAAAACCTTGAGAGAATAAGGGACGAGAATAAAAGGACTACCCGGGTTCAAAAAGGTAAACACAGTTGAGTAAAGCTGACCATAATTGTTGGTAAAAAGTGAGATTTTTTCAACAATCTGCCGGTGATGTTTTGAAAATTACTCGAAATATCCCACTATTAACTTCTAAAAAAAGATTTTCCCCCATCCCAATAAAGTAATCTCAAAACAATAAAGCTGAATTGTACCTCGAAAGAGGTTAATATCTGCATCTATTGTCTTTGAATTTGAGGATATTATTTCGGGCATATCTCCTCATGCAACAGATGGAAAGAACTAAGCATCAGATGGAAGGCTTGGAACTAAAAGTATATCGGCTACTGTAAATGCCAATCTCACCGATATCTCAAGTCGAAGAATAACACCATTAAAGTCAACCTCGAATAATTCTTGATAGGTCTGATGATTGAAGGAATTAAACTTTTAGTGTTCTGGTGCTTCAATTCAGTAAAACTGTAGTTTTCGTTTCAAAACTTAGAGCCCGCGGATATAATATATATAGTCAATCTATGGGATGATTAATTTTTCAATTTCAAATGACATCATTCAGGGCTCTTGCAATGGAAAAACCAAAAACCAGATGCTTGTACATACACTAATGCCAGGTTCTTCTGTGGCTTCGAATACCCATGTCCCATGAGATCTGACCCCATGGGACGCATTTGGTAGATGTCCTCTTGATTGAAATTATAAAATGACGCAAACTCATGTTTACAACAAAGTGTTTGCATGCAATAAGGTTCTAAAAATAGGGCTTATTTCGATTTTGGCCGTCCTTTGTTTATGTTGACCTTTTCGCAATCTATATATATGTATAATAAACCCAGGACATGACAACAGAGCGGCACTTATTGTTGAGGGTTCCCACTAACACCGGAACAATACACTTGTACTGATGACGTTTTAAGCTTATCCTTAACCGTCCACCGTCTTCGATATATACAAGCTTTGATAATGCTGTCACTACCATTTCCTCTTTGCGCATTCAAATTAGTAATCGTCCTCTTGATATACATTGGTGATTAAAATTTAGGTTATACAAAGTTCACTTCACGAAAGAATGTCTAGCGAAACCAGTCAGTATGAATTAGGATCGACCGCTTTGTTTCAGCCAATTAAGCTTGGTAACAAGACATTGGCCAATAGGATCTGTTATCCACCAACGACAAGACGTCGAGCCACAATTGATGGTACCCCAACAGACCTCATGTACGAGTATTATGGTCGCCGTGCCAAAGACAACGGTGGTTTGATCATAGTCGAAGGCACGTTCATATCTGCTGAAGCTTCCGGTCTTGCTTATGCTCCTGGGATATACTCAGAAGCTCAAGTCAAATCTTGGAAGAAAATAGTTGACAAGATTCACGAAAACGGTACAGTTGCTTCGGTTCAATTATGGAATTTGGGTAGAACTGCTGATCCAGTTGAAATGAAGAGATTGGGGGTTCCGTTGGTTGGGCCATCTGCTATATATTTCGATGCAGAGTCTGAGAAAAGAGCCATTAAAGAGGAGCTCCCATTGAGAGCATTGTCTTTAAAAGAAATTGATGAATACAAACAAATGTATCTCAAAGCGGCCAAAAATGCCGTTGATGTTGCCGGATTCGATTTCATTGAGTTACATGATGCACACGGTTATTTCCTTGATCAATTTTTGAACCCTTCAAGTAATCAAAGAACTGATAAATATGGTGGATCCATTGAAAATAGAGCTAGATTGGTATTAGAGATTATTGATTTGTTGATTCCAGCAATCGGGGAAAACAAAATTGGTATCAGGGTCTCCCCATGGGCAACATTTCAAGGAATGAAGGCTGAAAATGAAGAAGTTCATCCAATTGCTCAAATCGGTTACTTGTTATCTGAGTTGGAAAAGAGAAAGATTGCGTATGTTTCAGTTGTTGAGCCAAGAGTTAGTGGTTCACAAGATGTTTCTCAGCTGGCCTGGGGAGACAAATCGAATGATTTCGTTTACCAAATTTACAGTTCGGGTACTGTTATCAGGTCTGGTAATTACCTTGGAGATAGAACTGAAGGTTTTAGATACTTGAAGAGAGATTTAGCGAAGAATGACAGAACGATGTTTGGCTTTTCCAGATTCTTCACATCGACCCCTGACTTGGTCGAGAGGTTGAAAAAGGGTTTGGAGCTAACAAGATATGACAGACCTCATTTTTACACTCGTGGCAATTACCATTATGACACATTCAGAGGTTATGGCGAAGCCGAAGCCGATGAACAGTCAGAAAGATTGCCTGTTGCTATAGTATCTAAGCTTTGAATTATGTCTTGGTATTCTTATATCGTTTGAACTCATATATATATATATATACGACATGTTTTTGCATTTACGCACTTATATACATTTAGATTTATACAAGACAAGTTTTGACGTGGTAACTTAGTCTCCGGTATGTACACTTTCATCGCTTGTCTCTTTCATCTCTTCCCTCATTGAGCCTCATCTCTCTCTCTGAAAATTTTTTTAAAGAAAAAAAAAAAAATTTAAATTTTGAGAAATAAAAATTTTTCAAAACAACCTATATTAACTGTATCAAACTGTATATTAGCTTCAACAATGGGTAAAGTTTCAAAGTCCACAAAAAAGTTTCAAACGAAGCATCTCAAGCATACTCTTGATCATCGTAGAGAAGTTCAAAAACACAACAAATTGAAGGGTAAGAAGAGCTCGAAAGATAAAGTTGACAGACCAACAGAAGTTAAGAGAGATGATAAGGGTGATTTGTTCAAAGACCAATCCGTAGAGGAATTCTTTGCTGCTGGATTGGACATCCCACAAGAAAAGAAGGGAAAGAAATCCAAGGCACCGGAACCAGTAGGTGATGACGACTCGGAATCTTCTTCTGAAGAAGAATTTGAACAGGATTTAGATCAATTACAAGAGCAAGATCCTGAATTCTATAAGTATTTACAAAAAAATGATAAAGACTTGTTAGATTTCAAACCTGAAAATCCTTTGGATGCTATGAGCGATTCTGAATCTGAAGATGCGGAAGAAGAAGGTTCTGGCAAAGTGAAAGTTGATGAGGAATATGAAGAAGAACCTGAGTTCACAAAGACAGAGGTCACATTAACATTAGTTAAAACTTGGGAGAAGAGCTTATTATCCACTAAACCAGACCTCAAGGTGTTGAAGAATGTGGTAATGGCATTCAAAGCTGCTGTCAACATTGACTCAGAAGATGAATACAAATATTCTGTTACAAATGAAAAAGCTTTCAATGAATTGATGATCTTGGCCTTGAAAGGATTACCAAAGGCTGTTCAATCACTGTTGCCATACTCAAAGAATAAAAATGGAGTTAGAAGTTTGCCATCATCTAAACAAAATGCAAAGAGACTTAGCACGATTAGTACCATTTTGAAAAGTCATGCAGGTTCATTGATCACTTTGTTAAACGATATAATAAATGCCGAGACCGCTGCTTTGGTTTTGACTTCTATTCAAGAGTTGTTACCATATTATTTGTCTCAGAGAAAGCTTATCAAAAAAATCATCTTGAAAATTGTTACCGTGTGGGCAACAACAAAGGAGGTTGACACTCAAGTTGCAACATTTGCCTTCTTGAATAATGCTTCGAGAGAATTCCCTAAATCAATTTTGGAAACCGTTTTGAAGTTGTCTTATTCTACTTTTGTCAAAAACTCTCGTGCTACAAATGTTCATACTGATGACAATATCAACTTTCAAAAAAACTCAGCAGCTGAATTGTTTGGTATCGATGAAAATTTATCGTATCAAATTGGGTTTGAATTCGTCAGACAGTTGGCGATTCATTTAAGAAATTCAACCAACAATCCAACAAAGGATAGTTATAAAATCATTTACAATTGGCAGTTTTGTCACTCTTTAGATTTCTGGTCAAGAGTCTTATCAAAATTCTGTAATACTTCAAATTTACAAAACAAAAAGGATTCACCTTTGAAAGAATTGATTTATCCTTTGGTCCAAGTTACAATTGGTACGATCAGATTGTTGCCATCTGCTCAATTTTATCCATTAAGATTTTATTTGACAAGATCATTAACTAGATTATCTCAAAATGCCGATGTATACATCCCAATATTCCCATTAATTTCTGAGATTTTATCTTCAACTGCCTTCAGCAAGAGTCCAAAGCCAGAAAACAAGTCATCCCAACCATTACAAGCTGTTGATTTCGAACATAACATAAAAGTGAATGCTGCATACTTGGGTACTAGAGTTTATCAAGATGGTTTATGCGAGCAATTTGTTGAATTGGTTGGTGAATTTTTTGGAATATACGCCAAAAGTATTTCATTTCCTGAGTTGTCAACTCCACCTGTGATCTTATTAAGACGTTATATGAAGAAATCGAAGAACTCTAAATTCAACAAACAGTTGTCGAATTTAATTGAAAAATTAAACGCCAACTCTAAATTTATCTTGGAAAAGAGAAGCAGTGTTGAGTTTGGTCCAAACAATAGAACAGAGGTCAGCCGATTCTTAAACGATTATGATTGGAAGGCAACACCTTTAGGTAAGTTCTTGACCATTCAAAGAGAAGTCAAAGCGGAGAAAGTTAAATTATTGAGAGATTCAATCTTGGAAGATGAAGAAGAGAGGAAGCTGAACAAGGCTAAAAAGAACGAGGACACAGATGATTTGGTAGTTTCTGAAGCAGACGATGACAGTGAAGATGAAGATGAAGATGGAGATTCGAAGATGAGCGAAGATGAAGAAGAGTAGAAAGTTTGTATAGACTGAACTTGATTATCAGGGTTTTATAAATAAATTTCAAAATTAATTGAAAAGTTGTAAAGTAAAGTACCTTCATTTGATCGATGAGCCTTTTGAAAAAAAAAACTTTTTTTTTTAAAAACATAAATCTTCTGGTAAGTAATATAGAATCATATGAATAACTAGGATGAAATTAAGACCAGTACCATGTCGTTTGCCCTTGAGAGTACGAAGAGTGGAACATTTCATATGTTCTAGAAATCTTGGATTATCTCTGAAAACTCTAGCAGCTGGGTCGTTACATCACAAAAGAAGCAGATCCTCAGAAGTTAAAACGAAGATACATCCAAAAAGTTTTGTTGATCTTTCGATAGAAGCAGATGATACCAGAATAAAGTTATTAACCAAACGGAAATGCAATTCCTGTGGTATCGGGCTTCAAAATGAGGATGAATCAAAACCTGGATTTTTCATTCAAAGCGAAATGAAACCACCACCACCAACTAAGGAGATCGATACCAAGTATGCCTCAATGTTGGACAATTTATCTCTGGAAGACAGATCGTTGTTGATTAACGACACCGACTTCAGTGAGCCTAAATTGTTCACTCCTTATTCTCATCAAATGGGCCATGAAGCAAAACCAAAGGAGTTCAAATCAATCATAGAGGACACAGATATTAACAAGAGAACAAACTGCCTTCGTTGCCATCAACTGTTGAATTTTAGTGTTTATGACCACGAAAAGCATGAACTGGTTTCTGTGGAAGAGTTGCTCAAAGAAATTCCCGAGAATGCCAATGTTGTTCACGTTTTAACCGCTAGAGATTTCCCATTGGGGTTAAACAAAAAAGTTCTCAAACATGTGAGACCTAAAAGAATTCATTATGTGATTAACAAAGTGGATCATTTCTTCAATGACTTAAAACAGCCTTCAAAGACAGGTCTGAACTATTTCAAATCAGTTCTCGCAAAGATTGCCGATGCTGATCCTGATAAGGTTTATTTAAGTTCTGGTAAATTATTTTGGGGGGTTCAAAGATTGTTGGCAGATTTACCAAAAGGCGATGTTTATTTTGTGGGAGAAGTTAACTCTGGGAAAAGTAGCTTGATAAAGGCTTTGCTATATACTGACAACCGTACTTTATCAAAAAGTGGTAATTATGGACCCGGTATTAGTCCCTTCCCTTCTTTCACAAGACAAAATATTACATATCCTTTGGGAAATGGTACTCGTATTGTTGATGTTCCTGGGTTCACAGAAATGAATAGGGGTATTTATGAATTTTTGAACCGGGAAAAGACCAAATTGTTGAATGAAAAGCCAGCATTTTTAAGCCCAATGGATGCCTTGAAAGGTAAACGTTACTACACAAAGATTAATAGAGTTGGAAGTTACAACGGGAAAAGGGTAATGACAGTAAGTGGCTTTTTCTTTATCCAACCACCTGCAGACTCTATTGTCAAATTTAGAGTCGGCTTGCATGGTAAACCGCACGTTTTTAGTTCAATTGCGAAAGCAGTTGACTGCTATCGTAATCTGAGACCTGTGTCATTGGGTGATATATACGCGATGGAAAAAGAGGCATACGAAAAAATGAGACATTATGTTATCCCTCCATTTTTTGGAAGTGTTGATTTGGTAATTGATGGTGTTGGGTTTGTCACAATCACTCCAACTGGTGCTAAAAGCCGTGTAGGCAAAAATGAGTTATTTGAAGTTTGGGTTCCTGCAGGAGTGAAGGTTTGTGTCAGAGAGCCTATCACAAGGTATATATATAAGACAAAGACAAATTTCGACAATAAGGGTTTCTTGTTGGAAAAGCAAGATATTGCATCCAAGGGTGTCGCTGTTTTGAAAGACGTTCCAAAGGATAAACCCATCATTTCCAAATTGTTTGAAGTCGATGACAAGATGAAAAAGCCAGTGGAGTTGTTTGCTGATGACTTTTACAAACATGAGGATGCAACCAGCTACAAAACTATCGAGTTAATAGACCCAGAAGTGGAGAGCCCTGACAAATATCCGAATTTTTACTGGGATGATTCGTTATTGATCTGATATCAAATTCAGACACAAAAAAAAAAAAAAAACACAAAGTAAAAAAAAACAAAACAATAATGTAAATAGGTTTTTAATAGTGTTTAATATTTATAGATTAATGTCTCAACAAGGTTATAGATGTCAACACTGTAAGCTTCCCTTGGTAGTCCACGACTCCTTGGAAGAGTTGAGTATAGCACAATCCAACTTGTTGACTCTTCCCCGAAGTTCAAGCTCAAGCATTCTTGATGCAACCCAGCCAACAATAGTAGCAGATGACCCTATTATACCTAGTGATCGGTTGTCATTACTACAAAAGGTGTCGAAGAACAAGCCATTAGTGAGTCTTGAAGCGGCTGACTCGTATGTATTATTGCCCAATGACCGACCAGCTACTAGATTGACAGCAATATCGGATAATGTCAACACCCTTGATAAGATAAGCGATGTGCTTAATTTGGATAGTGAGATTGACTTTCCGATATGCACTTTCTGTGCTGATTTGATTATAATCCAGATGAAGTCTAAGCTTGATCAATCAGTAAAGGAGAAACAGATTTATATGCAATTTTTAAAGAAGTTGAGCGATCAACAAGGACAGAAACATGAGAAAACGCAAGAACATGTGTCAGAGATTGACGAGTTGAAAAAACATGAGACAGAATTGATACAAGAGCACTCTGAATTGGTAATGGAGCAGGAAGCTCTTTCCAAGCAATTGGAGTATCTAGAATTGGAAAATGAAAACTTGATACAGGAGGAGGAGAAAACATGGGCAATAAAAAATCAGTATGAACTTCAATTAGATGAGCTTGTAAGCGAAAAGGATGCAATAAAAGCACAACATGACTTTAATCTTTCACAGTTGGAAAAACTCAGAAAGTCAAATGTATACAATGATGTGTTCAAGATTTCTCATGATGGCCAGTTCGGAACCATAAGTGGATTGAGATTAGGGAACTTGGACTCTTGTAAAGTATCATGGCACGAGATAAATGCAGCATTGGGACAATTGGTTCTCTTGTTGACAACGTTGATAAACAAATTGAATATGAACGTGACGAATTTTACATTGAAACCTATGGCATCGAATTCGAGAATTGAGAAAAAAGTCAAAGACCCGAATGGGGTGGTGAAGACTATTTCATTTGAGTGTTTCTCTTCAGGTGATTCATCATTGCAAAGACTCGTGAATCATTACAAGTTTGACGGTGCCATGTGTGCCATTTTGGATATTTTAAAGCAAATGGAGCTTCGTTTGAAGAAAATTGACGATAGCATTGATCTTCCCCACAAGATGAAGAACGATAAAATTGGCGAGTTGAGTGTCAAATTACAAAGTAAAGTGGCGAGTGAAGAGTGGACTACAGCGTGCAAATGTTTGTTGATAAATACTAAATGGATTTTGGCCTATTCAATTGCTCATCAGGTTTGAAGCTGTTGTGTGTATATGTGTATATGCATGTACGTATTGACAGATTCATTATATACTCAAATAATTCATATAGGAATTAAACTTTTGGCCAACAAATCCAAACGAGGATCCCAAACTCGAAATGTTTGATAAGCTGGCAATCGCTGCCAACGTTAATCCATTTATCAATATATAAGCAACTTTGCGGCTTTTCTTGCTATAGTAGTTCAAGTATCTCATCCAACCACTTATAGTGTGATACGACGTTAACCATACCAAAACTGTCAAGGATAAGTACGTCGTGATTTTCCTGTTGTGCAACAAATGCGAGATAAATGACAAATTCATAAATGACGAGTCTCCATCCAATATCATAGGGACTAACCTTTGACGCAATATATGATACCCCAAGAATGGGATTAACAAGTACCCACTGAAGCTCAAAGGAGAAAGTCCAAGTGTTCTTGAGACAAAAGATCTTCTAGCTCCCAACCCTAGAAGACTTGTTATACCACCTAATCCATAGTCTTCAGGTAGTTTCTTCGTATCGTTAACATCTCCAATATACAAATTCTTCAATTTCCTCCGTTCTTGTCCTCTCTTGTATTTTTTATAAGCCCGTACCCATCTTAAAACCACACCACTCAATATATGCAAGGACAAGCTCCCCCAAACCAAGATGCCTTCCAAGCCTGGAGCTTGATATACTGTCCTAGTCATCATCACTAGCTCATCAGCAATCTCCACCGAGAGCAATGGCGTTATAACAACAGAGGAACTATGTAAAAATGCAAAAACGGTGAAGGATATCGATGAGTACTTCTGCACTTTTAATAGAGCAGGTATGAGAAATGATGTCTTTCGCTGCTTTATATCATTCAAATCGGTGAGATCGGAGTTTCTTCTATCGTTATCGCTCAATTGAACTGGCTCGGGAGAAAGCGTAGTCAATGGATCATTAGGAATCGACATGTTTTGTGTCATATCTGGAGTGATGAGACAACTCTAACCAATTGTTTTGTTTTTTTTATTAATACAAAAGACTCATACAAATAGAAATAGCCCCCGTTATATCAACTCCATCACAATTTACCCTTGAGCATTCACTAAATCATCATTATATTGGCATTATTGAGCTATATATATATATATATTGAATGTTCACCATTTCCTCTTATCTTCAATAGGAGACTTGTGTTTTTGTAACAGCAAAACGTCCTCTATTCTACCCAATGCCAATTCCAACAATTCTTTACGCTGTTGTAATTCAACATGTTTCTTCACCTTCGGATCTTCTTTTGCAAACTCTTCAATTTGCTCTTTTGTTAAGGATCCAATCTTCAAGTCCAATTCACGTGGGAAATTGTAATAAAAATCAGACAACAATTCAACGTTCAAAAACAACACTGCTGTTTGGGTAAGTTTTTCCAGCACTGAGTTCAAGAAAATTTCTGGACATTTGTATTTATTCTCTTTGAATTTACACAGTGATGATTTCAATGCCTGTATCCTGAATTTCAATAGCGTGGAACGATCTTTGAGAAATATGGCCTCCTTCCCACGTTGAATCAAGGTGCTACTGAAATTTATATTCTCTTCAGGATTTTTCTCTTCCATATATGCAATCAATTGGGACAATTTTCTACCACCAATTTGTTTCTTTAAATCACTATAGGCAGAATTACACTGCTTGAGCTCTTCTTTTAACAAATCAATAGATATTTCCCTAGAAGATGTCCACTCCCTATCTTCCAACTCAATCTCATATTTGTAAGGCTTGATACAATTTTCGACTTGATCTGCTGTGCTGAAATATCTGCTGTTCAATACAGATTGAGCAGAGTCTTTGACGGTTGCCTTAGCCATTGGGTGGTTTCTCAAAGGAGTGTTGTCAATTATATTATCAACCTCTGTTAACAAGGCACGTGTGATCAATGAAGTTGAATTTCTACCTATACCTGATTTGGTCAAACTTGAAGTTGCCAAATCTAATTTTCTTACCCAGTACAAATCATTTGAAGAACTTTGAGGCAATTCTCGAAGATCAGGTTCAAAAGCATCTGGATCAGGTTTATTCCAATACCTTTCCGCTAAAAGATCCAACACTCTTTGATCCAAATCACTTTTCAACAAACTTCTCAATTCAGCTCTTCCAAACAGCTCTGAAAATTCCTTCACAGCAACTTTGATTGTGTCAATTGAGCCAGCCAAATATGTTTCAGGAGTTAAGCGTCTATCGTTAAATTCTACTTTGAATTTATATGATGTTTCCTCCAATTCTTGTTGAACCAGATCATATGTTGGCCTTAAAGAAGCACCCATTGATTTTTCTAACACCTTCATCAATTTTTTTTTCAATAGTCTGGTGGTTACGCTTGTTCCACCAAATTCTTCCTTATTGTCTTTGAAAAATTGCCTTTCATAATTTTGCTGAGCTACATAGGCTTGGAACCCAGTTTTTTTGCTGAAGATAGAATTTTGAGGAGTCTTTGTGACAACCCCAACGTAACCCATTTTCAAAGGGTATTTCCTGTTTGTCAATATGTTTATACCAGTCTCTGCGTCAACTAAATCCATTTTGGTGATAACTCCAATAGTTCTCTCACCTCTTGGATCGGCCAGTCTAGCTGATCTTAGCGCTGCAGAGTTAGCCAAATCGACATCAGCCGCGCTGATAGCCAATATTATGTTTGGAGCTTCAAGATATCTATCACATAAGCTCTTGATTTTCCGTTTCAACTCTGGAGGTTGATCTGCAGCTTCAACTTGTATATACCCTGGTAAATCAACCAAGGATAAATCAGGAACTCGAGGTGATCTTATTGTTAATTGAATTGGGTTATCACTGACACATTCATGGCTTGGAACTTGCATGTTTAAATCAAACAACAATTTTTGAACACTGGCAAAATCAGTCAAACTATTCAAATTCAAAGCAGGAAATTCTGCAACTTCGGAAGCCAATTCTGGGGAATTGACCAACGTCAACTCAATTGGTCTTCTCGTAACCATGTTAGACCCCTTGGGTAAGAACTCTCTTCCGACAATTGATTCCAAAACAGACGACTTACCAGAAGATTGAGATCCTATAACGACAATTGATGGAAGTTTGATGTTACTATTAGTATCGATCTTCTCCAAGATATTTCTAATTTCAATCATTTGTCTCGTAAGATTCAACATATCATCATTTGTTGTATCTTCAATTTCTTCATCTTCCTCGTCTTCCTCGTCTTCCTCAAAAGTCTCTTCTAATTCATCATCTTCAGATGTCATCCCAATTGCAGTTCCAACAGCAGCAGCAACAGTTCCTTCACCGGATCCATCGCCACCACTTCCATTCCCACTTCCACCACCATTCCCAAGACTCATTCCACCAAAGAAATCACTCACACCATCCATCATATTCCCAGCAAAGTCCTTCACTTGGTCTAATCTATCTTGAGCTGCAGTAGAAGCCTGTTCAACCTTATACGCCACATAGGAACCAGCTGCAACCATACCACTGCCTACAGCCGCTGGCACCCTGATCACCTTAGTGGCAATTTTTCCTATACCAAATAGCGAAAACCTCCTTATACCCTGTGGTTGAAGCACAAGCTGTTGATGGTGATGATGTCTCAATATAAAAAGTGGTGTGTTATAGGCTCTCAAATTAGAAGCATAATTGGAATCTTGCAACTTGAGCCTATGGAATGATCTATTGAGTATTGTGATGGGTGAAATTCGATTATTCAACAGAGTTCTAATTTGATTATTCATCATATTGCCTTGGCCAATGATCTTCAGTGATGTTACAACACTATCTTGTATCCACACTGATTAGAAATAATATAAAGAACAAATAGAGTGACTTTTATGATGATAAAAAATGCTCAAAATGTCCAAGACTCCAACAGTCAAGATTATCGGATAACAAATCGATATAGATATATATAGAAAAGACCTGACAAGTGAGAATTACTTCAAGTTCTACCCAAATGTTAATGATTAAAGATTTATATTGTTATTGATATTTTTGTGTGTTTTTTTTTTCTCTTCTCTTGTTGTTTCCAATGGGGCGGCGGCGTGCAACGAGTAAAAATTGTTATTGGTATTATTACAATTTAAATTCGCATGTTTAAACTATACATCGGAATGCCACTTCAACTTCAAACCACCTGCAGAGCTGGGAGCCCTACCGCGTCTGTTGACATTACTGGATGTAGGAATCTCTTCTTCCTCATCTTCTTGGTTCCTCTCAGTATCTCCCATACCTAATGCATTCATTCTTCTAACTCTTTCAATTTCTGTCTCACCGTCATCTTCGTCTTCATCTTCATCTTCATCTGCTTCTTCATCTTCTTCTTCACTTACATACTCGCTTTCGGTGGTGTCTTCTTCCTCTTCTCCGTCATCATCCATTTCCTCGTCTTGGTCTTCCTTGGCAAAATCATAAGCGCTTGGAGAATGAACCGATTCAAGTGGTTGATGACCAACTAAGCTTTCTGGTGATAAAGTGGCAAGTTTCTTTGGTTTCAGTGGAGCTTCATCACCTATAAGACTTTGAATCTTTCTTTGAATTCTATTATCACTTGCTCTCAGTAAGGCATTATCTTCCACCGTGATACCGTTAGTTTCTGGAACCAATATAGGAGCAGAAGATCCTCCTTCTTCCAGGATTTCCTCTTTGGATTTCGCAGGCAGTTGTTTAATACCAACCAACGACAAGGCTCTCTGTCTAAGTGTAGGTGTTGATGATTCCAGTCGAGCAGCATTTTTATTATGATTGTGAATCTTGTAACGTTTCAAAATTTCTCCTTCACTATTCTCAATGATGATTTCATCCCTTACTCTAAATGCAACATATTTATTACTATCAGACCGAAGTCTTGAAGAAACATTGGATCTGATTTTTTGAATCGGCGTCATACGAGATCTCTTCTTCAGTAGATTTGCCTTTTCAATTTTCTGTTCTTCTTCAATAGCTTGAGCATAGTCATCATGATCACGTTCGCTACTACCTGACATTGTCGAAAGATCATAAGATCCCAAGGAAGATGTACGAGAATTGCGGCGCCTCAAATTAGACAGTCCTTCATCTCGTTTAGGAGAAATCCTGTCAGGTTTTACATCAACAACGGACATTACTTCTCCATTTTGATCATCAACAATGATCTTGTTACCTTCTTGATAACCAGCGGTTGGAATTCTTGAAGGGTCATGATCTCCCATCTCTTCAACGTTGGCAACTTTTTCTGCTTGGAAATCTGAGCTAGAAGATGTGCTTGGTTCTTCTTCAACCTTACGCTTTTCAGCATCATGAATAGCAGTCTTTTCATCGATCGGCACTTCTATATCTTCACCTTCTTCATTATGATAACGAGCTCTATGAGCCTTATTCAAATCCAATTTTTCCGGCTTAGGACGTACTCTCTTTTCGCCATGCTTTCTCTTTTTGAACTTCTTTCTTCTTCTCAGACCACCAGCAGGGCGAGCGGGGATACCACTGGTTTCAATGGTGGTAGCCTGACTCAATGGAGGTGCAGCTTTTTGATCCAGTTTATGTAACGAAAACGAACGACCAGAAGTTTCGATACGAGGTAAACGTGACATCCAAGATTGAGAATTTGCGTTACCTTGAGTTTGAGTAAATGTCATTGAAAGAGACATTGTTCTCAAACGATGCCCAAACACTATCACAGCTACTGATGAACCATGTATAACGATCGAGGCCACCACCAAAAATGTAACCACGGGCCAAAGGTATAAAACCAAATGATAATGACTGGTTCCTTCCTGTGGAATTTCGGTTAACCTTGTGACATGACCTGTAAAATGTTCCTCTATTTCGGATCTTGCCAATATCACAGCATAAATGGCACCAACACCAATAGGACCAAAATGTCCAGCAAATAGAGCTTCTCTCCAAGTGTTCAAATCAGGAGTGAATTTCCACAAGGCCAAGACCGCAGGCATTCTTCTCAAGAAAATGGTAACCAAGGCCAATAATATATACTTCCAAATGGGTAAGCCCAAATGTGGTTTATGATAATAATTCCATGGTAAAATGGCTCCAAGATAAACAAAATATGAAAGATTTAACAACAAATCAATAGCTGTGGAAACATGGGCATCTTCAGTCTTCTTTGCATATTGACCATTCCATGAGAATGCCAGACCAGCGGCAAATGCAACTAATAATTCATCAACTCCCAATACTGAACCTAAACCGGCACATGCAAATGATAACATCACATAAAAGGCCAAGAAGGATTCTCTATCAATGGAACCAAATTTTTCAGCCAAAGTGATGGCTCTTCTGGCAAGCCATCCAATAATTGCACCCAATAGACAACCAAATATACATTCGTACAAGATTGTCACACAAATCCAATCTTTGATAATTTCCTTGCCATGTCCTGCATGAATGATAAGATTCATTGCCAAAAAGATGAATGGGAACGCCATTCCATCATTACAACCACTTTCTGCACTTAGTAAATTCCTCAAATGTCCGGGAACTTTTTGAGCGAATTTACCTTTACCCACCACAGCTGCTGCCAAGACCGGATCTGTAGCAGTGATACAACCAGATATCAACAAACTTTGGCTGAAATTTAAAGGTTTGAAAATGATCCATGTAAATAATCCTATGATAAGCCAACCAGCTGTCATCACAGGAACAAGTAACAAAAACACTGAAAACCAATGCTTCTTCATATATTTCTTAGGCAATTCCACAGCTACAGCAAAAATTTGAATACACAACACTATTCTTGATATTTGCAATGTGATTGTCTCTGTGCCCCACTCAGAGGGTATGAACCATTTGAGACAAAAGGGACCAAAGATCACCCCAGCGATTGTAGCCACAGATGCCTCACCTATATATAATTTCTCTTTTATAGGAGAACTGACTAATGAAAACAGGATGCAAAATATACCTAGTATTGCGTACGCAACATTAGCGGACGTGGACTATATAGATAGAGGTTAGTACTGGAAATCATGAGTCACAACATCAGTTGAAAACCACATACCGCTAGCTGAGACCAAACCATATACTAGATGAAGGGTATTGCTGTATATATCAACCCAGGATGAAGTTAATAAAGCATCTAAATTAGAAGAAGAAGGAGAAGAATAATAAAATGCTTTTGGAGAGAAAAAAAAAACATTATTGTATTCTGTTGTTGTTGTTGTTGTTGTTGTTGTAGTGCTTATCCTAGTCTGCCTCTGTGTGGATTTCCAGTCCCGCCGAATGCTGACCGAACGACCCTGGGCAGTAGCCCCATCCTCTCACGCACTCCATACCCGTACCCGTACCCATACTCATACTCGTGCTGGACTTGGCACTGGACTGGACGTAGAACTGGGCTTTTCTTGACCAGACTTGGCATACGTCTTTCTCCATTCTCTTGGTATCTATCTCAACCAACACACACACACACACACACTACAACAGAGAGCAGTCTTGTTTACTGAAGTTGCTGAACTCAATCTCGTCATAACCGCTTACTCTTCATATACAAAAATCCAATCCACACTAAAATATGTGTATATAATATAGGTATGTATGTATGTATGTATGTATGTATGTATGTATGTATGTATGTATATATGTATGTATGTATATATGTATGGTATATAGATGTACACCTACCCACCTGTCTATTTACACCCATCCACCCACCCATCCACCCAGTCATACACAACCAACACTAATACTGATAATGATAATAATATACATAAAAACAAATGACATTAGAGCCCAGCCAGTGCACCTTCAGCAATTATCCTAAGCAGGAGCCACTTTCTCCAATGGGTTGTATCTTAAAAACTTTTCAATCAAGTCCACATGGGTCAAAACCATTCTTCTACAGCAATATCTCTTCAACTTCAACTCATCCAAGGCATCACCTTCTGTCTTGTCCTCCTTCAACAAGTTCAAGTACAGCTCCCACTTGTCTCCGACAACCTTACCACACGAGAAGCAACGAACAGGAATGATCATCTGGTGTCTGTTGTATGTATAGTATGAGTGTGTGTGTGTGTTACCAACGGTGTTTAGTAATACGTGTGAAGTGAATTTGTTTTGTTTTATTAATTATCGATTGTAAATTTTTCTCTCTCTCTCTCTCTCTGCTTCTCTCTTTCTTTCTCTGCACAGAGGAAATTAAAAAATTTTCACATACAAAATTTTTATTTTGGGCTTTTTTTTTTTTGGTGCACAGAGAAGAGAGAGAAGAAGAGATAGGTGGATAGCTAGAGAGAAGTATATACACATAGATATACACATACACTCACACACGTACACAGTCCGGTCACATATACACAAGCGGAACCCGTGTCGATCTCAAAACTCAAAGACTCTCGCCGCTTTTAGGTCAGCCACTCGTCGAAACATACAATATACATTTCCAGCGATGACCATATCTCATCAGCCATCATCTGCATCATATAACTGGAACATATCCTTACAAGCCGGGGGCAAGCTATTGCCAATAGGCCAAAGGCTCAGTTTGGACGGCAACCACTTTGTTGCCTTGTTCAAGCACCAGATCAAAGTTTACCATTTGGCTACAAGACAATGTATAAAGACCATTGCCATTGATTTATCCGGTTTGAACATTGTTGATTCTCAAATTTTGGAACTGAATCCAAATTTCATCTATATCTTTGATAGACAAGGTGAGGTGATTGTTGTGAATTGGAAGGAGAAATTGGCTAATTCCGTAATCAGTAGAAGTAAGATATCATTGTTTGATTCAAACTCAATTTTGAAAATTATTTCATTTAACCCAGATACTTTTGAAACAATGGCTATATGTGGAAGATTTTCACCTTCCAAGACTTCACCACGTTTGGCTCATATTTGCAAATTGCACAGGGAATCCACAGAAGAATTATTGAGCATCAAAAATGTCTTTCTCGTCAAATGTTCAACCAACAATTCTTACATCATTTTTTTAAATAACAACAATGAAATCATCCTCGTTTCCCTTAAGAATGGCTCAATAGAACGTACACTGACTATTCCATTTGTCTTCAAGTCCAAAATCACATGCATTGCCGTTTCCAACGATGGTGAAACCATTGCATTGGGTACCACTAATGGTATTATACAATTGATATACAGTAATAATCTTGAAAAACCACAAAGATTATTGAAATGGCATATAGATCAAGTCAAATCGCTTGAATTCAACCTGGATAATTCATACTTGTTAAGTGGTGGTGTGGAGAAAGTTTTGGTATTCTGGCAATTGGATACGGACAAGCAACAATTTTTGCCAAGACTTAATGGTGTTATTGATAATATCTCCATCGATCCACAAGTTTCTGAATTGTATACAATTTCATTGAATGTCAATGACTCTAATGACTTGGAATTCTTGGTTTTGAACTCTTCAGATTTGATTTCAAGATTAACCGTGGATGGTCTTAGACCAAATTTCAATTTGGGAAATTTGAATAAATTACAAAAGAAATTGGCAAATACCATTTCAGATATCAAAAATGATTTCACTTGTGCAATAGCCATCAATCCGTTGACAAACCATTTGTATCTTCCTAATGGTTCGTCTATACAAGTTTATGATTACCGTAAGGATGAACAATTATTTATTCAAACCGCTGTATCAACAAGTCAAATAGGTAAGGTTAAATCAGAGCAACTGATTTTGGATCCAAAAGTTGAAATTTTGAAATTCACAGAAGATGGTAAATGGATGTGTACTTTTGATTCTGTTCCAACACCGGAATTGGATAATTTGCTTTCGACAAAGGATATACATTATTCATTGAAATTTTGGAAATATATAGAATCAGCCAAGGATCCAAAGCAAAGTTATTGGGAGTTGTCTACAAAGATCATTGACCCTCACGGTGTGAAAACGCCAATTGTTTCTATCATTCCAGCTCCAAAATCTCATCATGGTGGATTGGCATTCTTAACTGCAGATACCAAAGGTGGAATAAGACTTTGGAGACCAAGAATTCCAAAGGAAATTTATAACAAGGTCCCCACAAACAATGAAAAATTGCAACAAACTGCTTGGATTCTTAAGAAATCTTTTAGTGGGAATGGTAGATTTGAAACCAATTCAGTTTCCTTGAGTTGGTCTCAGGACTCTTCAATTATAATAATCGGTTACGAAAATTTGATGAATTTGATAGATTGTAATACTTTCAAAGAAATTGATGACTTCCATTTACCCTCATTGTTAGGATCCAGAGTCAGGGCTGTGAATATTATCGACAACAATGTTGTTGCCTTGGCCAAAAATAGAATCATCAGTTATGACTTGTTAAATGCCAAGAATAATGAGTTATGTGGTAAGATTCAAACACCAACAAATGGTAAAAATTTAATTGCAGTCAATACGAATAGTAACTTGATCGCATTAGTTGTCAACTTCTTTAACAAGACGAGAATCAATTCCAAAATCTTCATTTTCAAACCACAATCTTTGAAACCAATCTATATCGGACATCATGAACAATATATTTCATCGATAACTTTTTCTCCTAGCTCGGACTCATTTGTCTTTGTTGATGTCGATTCAAGAATCGGTACTGTATCTTCAGTGATTCAACAGGACCTGGTACTGCTGCAAGAAGATGTCGATTACGCTTATGAATTGAACCTGTTGCTCAATTCTGCAAAGGAAAGGGACATCAATAATAGAATTGGGGGTAAGGACCAACAACATGAAGATATGGATATTGATATCGCAGAAGAAGGCGAAGTTATCCATGGCAAGACGTTGAACCCTCATACTTTCGAACGAATCTTGGAGAACGTTGAAGGAGTTCAATTAGAGTCATTGTTTGACAGAATCATGAATGTGTTATAGATCTATATATATATATATATATATATATTACTTAATTAGGAAGTTATAATTTCTGCTAAATGGAGAAAAAAAATCACTCTTTTCTAATCTCTTGCCGGTCACCAGACTAACAATATACACATCACACTTCAACTTTTGTCATTCATCAGATGTCTAGCACGGTAATAAAGTCCTTTTTGGACACTGATCTTTACAAGATCACGATGCATGCTGCTGTTTTCATGAATTTCCCAACTGCGGAGGTTACATATAAATACACAAATCGTACGCCCTCGATGAAATTGAGCAATGACTCAATTGCATGGTTGAAAACGCAAATTTCATTGTTATCAGAGTTGAAATTCACGGATGATGAATTGGAGTATCTCCTGAAGGAGATCCCATATCTTCCAAAACTGTATTTGGAATTCTTGAAAGATTTCAGATTGAATCCCTCTGAAAATATCAAATATATCAACTCTGAAGGGGAGGGCGAC
The DNA here is from genome assembly GCA_030567655.1 of Nakazawaea ernobii. Lineage (NCBI taxonomy): Eukaryota > Fungi > Ascomycota > Pichiomycetes > Alaninales > Pachysolenaceae > Nakazawaea > Nakazawaea ernobii. The sequence continues at coordinate 81,918 of JAJLSN010000266.1, forward strand.
TTTAAACTTGAAATCACAGGGAATTGGGTCGATACCATATTATACGAGATTCCCTTATTGGCATTGATATCGGAATCATATTTCAAATTCACCGATACCAATTGGTCTTATGAAGGACAGGTGGAATTGGCAAAGCACAAGACTTTTGAATTATTTAAAAATGATTGTCTGTTTAGTGAGTTTGGAACAAGGCGTAGAAGATCTTTTGAAACTCAAGATTTGGTGATGAAAGGTATAACTGATTACGTTGATGAAAACCCTGGAAAGAAAAATTTGCTATTGGGGACATCGAATGTCTTTTTCGCCAGGAAATATAATGTTAAACCCATTGGAACAGTTGCCCATGAATGGATGATGGGGATCGCTGCTTTGACTAATGATTATAAAAACGCAAACAAATTAGCCATGGAGTATTGGGTTAAAACATTTGGTCCTGAATATGCCGGTTTGGCTTTGACTGATACTTTCAGTACAGAGGTGTTTTTAAGAGATTTCAAGCCTCCTTATTCAGACTACTACGTTGGTGTCAGGCAAGATTCAGGAGATCCATTGGTTTACAGTGACATGATTGCAAATCATTACTTGAATACTTTGCAATTACCCAAATTTTCTAAATCTGTATGTTATAGTGACTCGTTGAACGTTGCAAAATGTATCCAATATAAAGAAAAAGCTGATCAAGTTGGGTTGAAAGCTACTTTTGGAGTGGGGACTTTTTTCACCAACGATTTCAAGTCGAATAAGGAACCATTCGACAAGTCACCTCCTTTAAATATAGTCATCAAATTGAAAGAGGTTAATGGGAATCCCGCTGTCAAAATTAGTGATAATATTGGGAAAAATATGGGTGATCCTGCAACTGTCAAAAGGGTGAAAGAAGAGTTGCACATTGTTGATAGGGATTGGAAGGGTGTCGATGAGTCTCATAGATGGTGAATCTTTTCTCATGATTTATAATAGCGGTTTTCGTTTAAATTATTTTTATATAGAGCTAATAAACAACCTTTGTTGCTAAACCCTTTCTTTTTATGAATCGCCTCGAGATGTGATTAAGCAGCTTACCTCGCTGAAAATAAGCATCTTGGGTCAACTCTTTTTCATATATTATCATCGTACATTTGTTTTCATTGTCATTGTAAATGAGACAAAAAAAAAAGCTGAAAAAGTAAAGAGAAAAAAAAACTTTTGGTAATCTCATCTCGAGAACCAAATCGAATCTCATTACCATCAATGGATTTGAATTTAGTCAACTTGGTGAATGTGCTAGCACTGTCTGGAGCCGCGGAAAGGGGTGAACTGCAAACTAATGCTGAGAGGATTTTGAAAGAATGGGAAGTGGTTCCGAATTTCCACTTTTTGTTGCAAACTATTTATTTAGATCTTTCGTTACCGTTGCAAACCAGATGGTTAAGTATAATATTATTTAAAAACGGTGTTGACAAGTATTGGAGGCTGACGAGAAAGAATTGCATATCAAAGGAGGAAAAAACCGCAATTAGAAGTCGATTGTTTGATTCAATTGAAGAGCAAAATAATCAACTAGCCATTCAAAATGCACATTCTATAGCCAAGATATGTCGATTTGATTTCCCACTGGAATGGCCCACTTTCTTTGATGATTTTGAACAGGTATTAACTCTGTCGATTCGCACCAATGAGATTATCAAGTTGAACAATTTGTTGTTGTTTTTAAATCAGACCGTTAAAATGTTAGCCTCGGTGAAAATTGGTCGAACAAGAGCTGCGATGCAATTGAAAACACCAAGTTTGACACCAATTTTGATCAAACTTTATTCAAATTGCTTCAACTCTTGGACTAAAACTTTGGATTTTGCAATGATGGAGGTGGGATATTTATGCTTGAAGAATTTAAGAAGGATAATCATTGATGGTTTTGAATATCAAAATCGTGACGAACACGTTGTAGAGTTCTTCCAAATGTCCATAAATCATTTCAAGAAATTGATCATAGAGTATGATAATAATCAGCTTGATATTTTGGCGAAATATTTGAAATGTTATAATAAATTATATTTGAATCTTGTTGATTCTAATCCTTCGTCATTTATTTTGATTCCTTCATCTCTTGATATCTTGAATGTTTTACTTTCTCTATTGGAGTCAAAGCTGAGCACCATTTACGAAAGTGAAGAAGATGAATTCTGGCAACAACTTGGGATTCAAATAATTCTTATTTTGAAAAAATTGTTGAATTTCTCCCAAAAGAAAGGCGCCATCACAATGAAACTGCGTAATGACAAGGGTGATATAGAATCTTCAATTCAACTTTTACAATCAAAGATATTCAGCGAAGGTAGCGTGAAAAGCATTGTCACCTTGCTCATCAATTGGTATTTAAAACTTAAACCGCTGGATTTGGAATCATGGAATGTTGAGCCGGAAGAATGGGTGAATGAACAAGCAAATTCCAGTTGGGAGTATCAACTTAGACCCTGCTGCGAGAATTTTTTCCAAAACTTGACTGAAAGCTTTCCAGAGTTGTTATCTGGGTTCGTATTAGAGCAAATTTCTCAGAAATTGGCAACATCTTCCGACATGTTAACAAAGGATTCAATTCTAGCTGCATTCCAATTATCTTCACTGAGTATTTCAAACAGCGTAGACTTTGACCAGTTGTTGTTAGAGACTTTTATCCCAGAAGCTTTGAAAAACGACTCAATAGAAAACAAGATTTTGAAAAGACGTATATTGTTGATCATTCAAGAATGGATTAGCATAAAATGCAGCGACGCATCAAGAATTGAGATTTATAAACTCTACTTGAATCTATTACAATCTCCAGGTGAAGTCAATGATATGGTTGTTAAGTTAACGACTTGTCAATCTTTGAAGAAAACCATCGAGGATTGGGATTTCAATAAAGATGATTTCAAACCTTTTTTAAACGATTTTTTGAACTCCATCTTTCAAATGTTGGGAAATGTTCAACTATCAGAAACAAAATCCTTCATATTGGAACTTTTATCTGTATTAATTACCCAGACAACACCTTTGATACCTCTGGAAACATTATTAGAATTGTTGGGGATGATTCCTGGATTATGGGATTTTTCGAATAACTCAAATGAAATCATTTTGAAGCAATCATTGATTCGTTTGTTAAATAATTTGGTAGTTTCTTTAAACAGTGAGTCAGTTAGAAGTTTCAACATTTCACTTCCATTGCTTTCAGTTTGCTGTGATGAAAATTCAGAATTTTATCAATTGTTGTCAGAGGATGGGTTTGAATTATGGAATTCAATAATGATACATTTCCCAATAAGCATAAATGAGTTACCAGCAGATTTGAAAACAAAGATGCCGATTCTAATAGATGGTTTACTCAATTCAACAGAGATCTTGTCAACAATTCTAAAAATAGTAAGAGGTTATGCATTGATAGATCCAATTTGCTTCAACAATGACTCATTTGGAGTTAGATTCATGGATATATCACTGAGTTACTTAAACCAATACAGGGATGACTGCTTGTTAATATTCTTGTCTACTTTGGAAATCTTGGTGTTGGAGCAAAAAAATGCTGAATTGTTTAGTAAACTTGTTGAAGTTGAATTTTTCGAAAAGCTCTTGATATACATCACAAATGAAGACATTTCCACCACACAAAACTCTAACAAAGTGTTATTAATAATCTCAAGATTATTTTATCAAAATCAAACCTTGGCGATGTCAATTTTCCACTCCCAGGATTCATTTTCGAAATTTTTGAAACTCTGGGTATCAAGAATATCAACCAATTCTGAACCGCGTAATAAGAAAATTTTCATACTTGGATTACTTTCGGTTTTCAAATTAATTTTCCAACAACCTGACGACATTATTTTGAAATCACTTGGAGATTTCATCCAGTTGACAACACAATTCTTGGAAGAGACCAATGAAACCGATCATGGAGATTGTGAAGCTTATCAAACTGGGTTTCTTTTTGAAGAGTATAATTACTCATTTGATGAATCCTTAGCACAGTCTGGTGAATGGTTGAGAGTAACTAGACTTTATACCCAGTTGGACCCTGTTCATCATATCAATGTCAAGTCATCGTTCAAAGAGTTATTGTTAAATTTGAAAGATTTTAACAGTCAGGCTTTTGAAAAAGTTATGGGTTTTTACATAGATGTTGCTACACTTGATCAGTTGAAGTTGCTCATTTCGTAAAACAACATGGAAATGTTTGTATATGAATATATTATGAAATAGAAGTGAATATAATTTTATTTTAATGAAAAAAATGAATGAATATGTTATATATATGAAAAATGCCTTGAACAGTTTTTGTTTCCTTCCCTTTTCCTCTAAAAATCCTTGAACAAACAAAATCAAAAAGTGATGTGAAATCTTTTGGAAATGAATAAAATTAAATAATAAAAAAAAAAAATCAAAATATATGAAAAAATTATGCAAAAGTATGTTTATTATGAGATGGGCTCATCTTGGTAAGAGTCATTGATGGCCAGTAATATTGTCTCATAACACATGAGGTATTGGCTTAAAGTTTGAACCATGGATAATCTTTGACGCCTCAAGATGTTGACAGTTTTATATATCAAATCATCATCGCCCCAAAACTTAAGTTTCTTCACCGTTCTATCAAAATCATTGATCTTACTGTTTACCATCAATTGCCTATCAAGTTGACCAAATGGAGAATGTACTGGGCTGTTTTTCAGCAATGGGGTTGAAAGACATGGAGATCCCACAGTAGACCAAAACATTTGAAGCAAAACATCAATTGTGATAAAGGTTCCAGTTCTACCGCAACCCGCGGAACAATGAACAACAATCGGAGCTTTTCTATCATTGACAAAGGAGTTTTTCAATTGTATCAACTTTATAATCGATCTTTCTGTTGGAGGTACACCAAAATCTGGCCAGCTTTTAAACTCAATTTGCTTTACCAATTTTTTGGATGTAACTTTTGTTTGACCTGACGTCTTTTGCAATTGCAAAGTCCTAACAACAGTATTTGATTCCTTGTCATACGTATCACTCAATAGCTTGACATCAAGACCGCTTTCATAGGTCTTGCTCTTCCAATAATTATCGGATTTCCTCATGCCACCCTCATCCAAATTGGTTAAGCATATGATGATTTCCACCTCGTTGTACCAAACAGCCCTCCAAAAATCATCAAAAGTAGAAGGAAGCGGAGCTTGAGTAGCAATGTATTTGTTTTTGGATATTCTAGGAACGGTGACATAATTAGCATTGAAATAATCATCCTTGTGTACATTTTTAGCAGGCAATTCGAGTGATGTCGTGACGATTTGTGGTGAATGTAAAATTTTTACTCTTGAGTGTTCGTAAGGCCAAATGTTAGAGTATCTGTTTTTATCCCCATATTCAATGCCTTCTGGTAAAGTGTACCTGATCTGGTCACAATCAGGGCATGGAGCACTTGGGGAGCATACGCCCCCTGAACAGCAACTAATATTATTGTCAGCACCAGGAATATTTAGTCTGGCAACACCTTCAAGTCTGTTGTTTTCAATGTCTTCAATCTTTATGAATTTTTCCTGAACAGTCTTATATCCTTGTACTGGATCAAGAAATGGTTTTAACCAATTGGGGACTCTTGTCAGAGACAATTTGGAACATTCAGGTAAATGAACGGTGTTATTTTCAGAGTTTAAATTAATATTAGAAGCCTCTACTCTGTTTTTTTTGATTGAGGCAGCAAAACTGGATGAAAAGTCCTTGGCAGACGGTAATGAAAATCCTGATAAAGAAGTGAAACAAATATTCACTGAGCTTGGTGAAGCTGATGCTGAATCAGCAGTCCTGTTTGATGTAGGTGAAACGCTCGATCTTGCCGAATCTGGAAACGTAGGAGAAAGTGGAGACAAAATTGGTACCTCTGATCTATCTAATATCGATGAGTTAGAGTAAACTGTCGAAATACCATTCTGTAGTATGCTGACGTTGCACTCCTTACTTGTCTCGCGCATGAAGTCCATAATCTTTAAGCAAGTTTGGTAAAGATGGAACGAACAGTGACTTGAAGAAGAAAAGTCATCATAAAGAATGAAATCGAGCTTTTCGTTGTTTTCTAATTTTAAATTAATGTAATCCTGTTGAACTTTTTGCATCGAGCCAACAATGTTTTTCAATACAAATGTTTTCCTCTTTAATAGTGTCGTTGGCACACAGATATTCAAGGAGTTCACCAATCTTGATTTCAAATATGAAGTGTATGGCCTAACGTCAATCACAATAGTGTTGGCATCTGTTAAAAACTCGGGATTCAAATCCTCCGGGGTCTTGGTGTCCACTGATGGCGGCAAAATTTGATTATTCAAGTTTTCTCTCTTCACATTGAAAAACGTTGGTGGACTCAACAATTTTGCCTTTTGTTGGAAATCCAAATCTTCGTCTCTATTCAAAGTGTCTAATTTGGTTGTATCAGTTATTATAAAAGAAGGAGTTGACTTCTCCGAATTTTTCCTTGACAAACTTTGCTGACTATGTGCTAAGGGGCTCGAAGTATTATCGTCAACCAAGTGTGAAGAGGCCCTCGATAATATGGGGGAGGTGGTTTCAGTTGAATGGGACATGATTTTGGTTGACATGTTGTTTATATGTTTGTTTGTTTGTTTGTTTGTTGTAAAACAGATAACCAGATGTGTTTATTTTTGGGTATGTTTATAAATGTTTTCTATATGGGATGCAGTGCTTTTCTTTGTTGTTAATAGTTGGAATCACGAGGGAACTTGGTATGTGAAGCAGTGAAGATGGGAGTATAGTATATATAAGGGTTCGAATTGTCTTGTATTAATATATTATTTGAAAGGAGTCTTTTGCTTTTCTAATAAGATGCGATCCAGAGAATTATATCCTTCAGGTCAAAATTAGCGCACGCATTACATCATATTTTTTGTTTCTATCTTTGTTGTTGTTTCGTGTAGGGCAAGTTCTAGAACACTCCGACTCCTGCTGCTGCACGTGACTTTTGCCGCCGCTGCTGCTGCTGCCGCCGGTCGGCAATCCATTACGTAATGGTCTACTTCTAAAATTTCAAATCTAATCAAAAACGTTAACATCATCATCCAATCAACGGACAATGCAATAAAAGTGTATACATCTATATAGCACTTGGGCAACAAAAAAAATCATCATGTTATCATCCTAAAAACACCTTAAACCGATTCCTCGAGTTTCTCTATATGTTCATTGTCACCTTTAATACTTGGCTCGAAATTCCTAGACAATTCTTGTGGGTCTTCACCGAAGACTTCTGCAACTTCTTCCAAAGTTCTTCCGGAAGTTTCAACAAATGAGAAAAAGACAACAACTGTTTCAACTGCAAGAATACAACAGTAAACAATGTAGTACTTCCATTCAATGGCATCCATTGTAATTGGGTTAACGAACCCATTGTAAATTTGCCAAACTTGTTGAATAACCATACACAAATTGATACCTTTAGTTCTGATGGTGAATGGTAAAATTTCAGTCATGTACAAGTATGGCAAACCATTACAACCAATGTTGTAACTTAAGTAGTAAAAGAAAATCATGGCTAAAACACCTTTACCCAATGATTTATCTTCAAAATTTCTTTGTTGATTGATAGCTGACAATATAGTCCAGATAACGTAAAAGAAGGTCATCATACAACATGAACCGACAAACATTGTTCTTCTCTTGAATAAATTGACCATGAATGCAATGATGATGGAGATACCAAAGTTATAAATCATTAAACCACCGTTAACAATCAATTTTTCACTGGTTGATGTGATACCAATAGAGTCCAAAACTTTGTTCAAATAATATGAGACCAAACCGTTACCTGACAATTGCATCATTGTGGCAATCATAAATAAGATAAACAATCTTCTTCTGTTTGCTGGAGTAATGAAGAAATCTTTGTATGAAGACTTGGCAGCGATTTTTTCCATTTCAATAGCACTTTGAATTTCAGCCATTTCGAAATCGACTAATGGACCACCAATAACTTCATCACCGTCAGCATGATGTTTTAACAAGACTGCTCTTGCTTCATCGTATCTACCTTTACTGATTAACCATCTTGGAGATTCTGGAACAAAGTAAATGAGTAAAGATTGAATAAGAGGGAACAGACCTTGAACAATGGCTGGAACTCTCCAAGACCATTGATTTGATAAGTTTCTGGTACCAAATGAAACCCAAGCGGCAATAATAGCACCCAAGTACCAACAACTGTTGTAAAAAGTAGTGACAACTTGACGATGTGTTGGATATGACAATTCAGAAATCAAAGCTGGAGATGGAATAACAGCAATACCGTTACCAACACCAAGAATCATTCTGGCGACTAAGAACATGGCATAATTTTGAGCACATGATTGAATGATGACACCAATAACCATAAGTGTGTTTCCGATTACAATAGCATGTCTTCTTCCAAAGTACTCTGAAATAATAGTAGCACAGAAAAATGAAATAGCAACACCAAAAACAACACCGTTATTTAAAGCTCCTAAGACAGCACCTGTTGGACTTCCCATGTATTTATTCCAATCAGCAAACGTTTGTAAAGAATTCAATAACGAACCATCATACCCATAGTTAGTGGATGACAATGAAACAATAAACATACAAAAATTCAATCTGATCATGAAAGGTTTTTTCATAAACGAAAGCTTTCCATAATCTGGAATATATTGCAGAATTTTTTGTTCACCTGTTGCATCATGGTTGGCAAACCCCCCTTCTGATTTGTTATCAAAATTGTCACTTGAATCTTGTGGAGAAGACCTTATCGAAGACATTTCCCGTTTAAATATTTATTGATAATGTATAAGTTATAAACTCAAATGTTTAGTAAATAACGAATGAAAATTTGTGGGAAACGAGGAATATTGATTCCTATTTATATGAAGAAAAAAACTGGAGAATCTCTGTAGTTGGTGTACCTTGTTTTAGTTATCCATGAAACGAGAATTATTGCGGGGGGCATGATCATATCTGTTCTCCCCACTAAACAAAGCAAAAACATTTAAACTCAGCATTTTTTCCGACTTCTGCAGAATGTGGGCATAAAAGTTGGAGATTTGGAGCCCAACGCTATGTGAACAAAGCGATCGGCAGGAAAAACTTCCCAATTGAGAAACGAAAAAGTAATTTTTTCCGGAAAACTAGGCATAGTAAATCAGAAATTTTACTCTCCCCCCCCAGAAATTTTCCAATGATCACAGCAAGTCCTTGCCTTTCTCTATTTATGGAACTCCTCCAGCCATGAATCTTGTTTACATCATCATTATTTGAAGAAACCGCTGACTCAATAACAGTTGTCCCTTTGTCCATAACGGATTCCTCCATAAAATGTCAGCTAACAAGAAACCTTTTAATTCAAAGGCCATTCACTTCGCTCCAAGAAAATTTTGCATCGAAAGATCTCATGTTTATTGTCTCCTCTCCCCTTCGAATTTACTATGTAATTGTGTTTTGGTCATAGCGAGTAACAGATCTCGGTGAGTTGTTGTTTTTTTTTTTCCTTTTTTCCTTTTTTCAAAATTCCTTTGCTCCTCGGAACAGAAGTACAATCCTACAATCCCCCAGAAATTATGTTACAGAAACAAGAGGTTTCAAGGGCGAAACACTTTCAATGAAGATGCATAGCTTTTGAACCAAAAGTCTTTCACAAGTTGCCATTAGATACCTTTGAATATGCGATCTTCAGTCATAGTACATTTTTTGCAACATTCGCTTGCAGCACCAGCCGTGTACCTTGAGCTGTCAAACAAAGGGGGGTATGAACTTGATGATCAAAACCAAAGGATCTTTAATCCCTTCTCAATCAATGACCTGTGTTCATGGAAAGGATCTCAGTATAAACAAAAAAAGAACAAGAAATGAGCGAATTTTGTCGTCCAAAATATATCAATTATGCACATGAACTTAAATTATGCTTAAAGTCATCTCGATCTAAAACAACCGTCTGGTTCACTTCCCAAAATCTTGAATAGTTATACCATAAGCTCAAGAATTTCATGATGGCTCTCAAATATTAGCTTCTGCTTATTCCCCAAATTTTCCTAGAATCTTTCGATTCCAAAGCTCTTATCATTTTGGGCATTATTTTTGTTTATAAAAGCCGATCTGGCATTAATCCGAAATGACACCCCCGGATAAAAATCAACCGGTGTCGTAAATCGCTATAGTTTTCAAAGCAAAAGATCAATTTTTGGCCGACTGGCATTGCATTTCTGTAAGCGTCAAAGTCACGGATAAATTGGAAACAAGACCCCATTCCTAAAATATCCCTCACCCACAGCATTTGACTTTCATGCTCTCAGCTCATTGCAAATAAGCAATACATAGATCTGAGTTTTGTTGATGTTGAAACAAAACCCCCTTCTCTACAGATTCAATGCTTTCATATATTCATATTCGTGTATTCATTAAAAATAATTGTCTTCATATATAAAATTTATTATAACAATTTTAAGAAACTCATAACAGTAATAAAACTCCTGGAAAGCCAATCTAGTTTATCAATTTAGTGGTGTGAGAATTAAACAATAGATTCTGCTTCTTCGAGATGTTCATTTTCACCCTTGATGCTTGGCTCGAAATCCTTGGATAATTCTTGTGGATCTTCACCGAAAACTTCTGCAACTTCTTCCAAAGTTCTTCCTGAAGTTTCTACGAATGTGAAAAAGACAATAACTGTTTCAACTGCAATGATACAACAGTAAACAATATAATATTTCCATTCAATAGCATCCATTGCAACTGGATTGACGAAACCGTTATATATCTGCCAAATTTGTTGAACAAGAAGACACAAGTTGATACCCTTTGTTCTGATGGTGAATGGCAAAACCTCTGTCAAATACAAGTATGGTAACCCGTTCAAACCAATGTTGTAACCCAAGTAGTATAAGAAGATCATAGCCAAAACACCTTTACCTAATTGCTTATCTTCAAAATTTCTTTGTTGATTGATAGCTGACAATACAGTCCAAATAACGTAGAATAACAACATAGAACAACACGATGCCAAGAACATGGTTCTTCTCTTGAACATATTGACGGTGAATGAAATCAAGATGGAAATACCAAAGTTATAAATCATCAAACCACCATTAACAATCAATTTTTGATCTTTGGAGGTAATACCAATGGAGTTTAAAACCTTGTTCAAATAGTATGAAACCAAACCGTTACCTGACAATTGCATCATTGTACCAATCATGAATAAAATAAAGAATCTTCTTCTGTTTGCTGGAGTGATAAAGAAATCCTTGTATGAAGTCTTAGCGGCAATTCTTTCCATTTCAATAGCACTTTGAATTTCAGCCATTTCGAAATCGACTAATGGGCCACCAAGAACTTCGTCCCCGTCAGCATGACACTTCAACAAAATAGTTCTTGCATCATCGTATCTACCTTTACTGATTAACCATCTTGGAGATTCTGGAACAAAGTAGATGCATACAGTTTGAATAAGAGGGAACAGACCTTGGACAATAGATGGAACTCTCCATGACCATTGATTTGATAAGTTTCTGGTACCAAATGAAACCCAAGCGGCAACAATAGCACCCAAGTACCAACAACTGTTGTAAAAAGTAGTGACAACTTGACGATGTGTTGGATATGACAATTCAGAAACTAAAGCTGGAGATGGAACAACAGCAATACCGTTACCAACACCAAGAATAATTCTGGCAACTAAGAACATAGCATAGTTTTGACCACATGCTTGAATAAGAACACCTATAAGCATAATGATATTACCAATAGCAATAGCATGTCTTCTACCCACTTTATCTGCAATGTATGAAGCAACGAAAAATGACATGAAAACACCGAAGACAACACCATTAGACAAAGCACCTAAAATAGCGCCTTGTGGATCACCCATATAGGAACTCCAATCTGGGAAAGTTTGAAACGAATTCAACAATGAACCGTCATAACCTGTATTTGTTGATGATAATGAAACGACAAACATAAGCAGATTCAACCTAATTAAAAAAGGTTTCTTCAAAAAAGCATATTTTCCATAATCTGGTAAGAACTGATTTATTCTGTCATCACCAGCAGTTGCTGCTGGCTTTTCGAGACCAGCAAAGTTTTTTTTTTGTTCATCTTCCACCTTATGAACTGAGATGTTATCAATATCTGAACTCGACATTGTTTTTTTTTTTTATTATAAATATTTATGAGTCAAGTCTATATATTTTGTTTTGATTATTTGTATTGAACAAGAGAAAAGATGGAAATATACTGGGAAATTGCTGTTCTTTTATATGAGTAATTCCCCCAGATTCATGAATGAAGCAGGGAAAATGATCCTGTAGAAAAAATCCGGGGTGATGATCACACCAGAAATAAATTGTGGGGGGAAATACTGCATAAGCGTGCTTCATACTCTCCTGTTACAAAAGCCTTTTGCTAGCCAACACGCATACACTGGGCGCATATCGTGGGACAAAAAAACAATTCCCAATTCGAATTTTTCGCGCTGTTTCTCCGGTTTTTCGCATGAGAACAGTCATGAAAAGGACAAATTTTCTGACGCGGTCCAATCACAAGTCCCCACTATTGGCCCCACCAAAGTTGCATTTTGGAAACATTACGTTGTTATTCAAAAATAACAGCAGACTCGAAAAAAAAGCAAAACAAGACTACAATTTGACCCCAGAATTTGTCACTTCCGGATTCCAAAGAGTTTCGACCTTCTGTGGTCTGTGGTCTGTGGCCTATACTCTTCTGAAACCCGTACGAACAATAAATTCACAAGAGATCAACACACATACGTGGCGTGTCTTATCACCATAACCTAAGTTTTATTGTCTAACACTTTCTTCTTGCCTCCTAAACATGTAAATTTTTCCCTCAGAATTTGCAGCCTCTTTTACTTTTACTGTTTTAGCACTCAGTTTAGATCCAAGATAGCAACTAGCAAACTGAGCTAGTTCTCAGGCTTGGGGCCAAGCTCAAGTCAAAAAGAGATACTCCGCAATAACCAGGGTAGGGCTTTGGAATGGTTCAAATGAAGCGTGACCCCAGAAAGCAAAAGGCTGGACAAGTCGCTGAACAAATTTCAACGCGGTAAAAATTATGCCATTCGGAAGAAAAGAAGGAAAAAATTTTATGAGGGAGGCTGGCGCCCACCTTGATGATGAATACTACGCAGGAAAAAAACACGGTCTCAACTTGCCCAAGTGACGACAAAACGTACATGGCTCTGAATTTACCGAAATGAGTTTTCATCATTTGTGGTCAGATATAATCTGGGGGAAGTTCTGACTATAGTGTTCCCGTTTTAACACGTATAGTCTATAATTGAACGTTCACCTTGTAAAACTAAAATGAATGCAAACATAATCAAAATATAAAAGCAAAATCTAGGTTGCGTCTCCTGACTTAATTTTTGCGTGTTGGTAAGAGTTTTCTTCTTAAGGTTTGTACAATTTACAGTTCGCGGATAAAATTTCACGGTTTGCCTTTCGTATTTCTTGGAACTTGGGACTCACATGACTGACTACTATGGAGACAAAAATAGTTTTCCTTTAACTTCCGGGAACTGAGCACTATCTGGAGCCCCGTTTCTCCGCAGTTTTTTTTCCTTTCTGTTGTTTACAAAAACAGCAGACAATAGTAACACGTAATCTGGATTGTTTCGGGATTCAACTTGCTTTCTCAGCTAAAACAATAGCCAAGTATGCTTCTTCGTGAATCCTTCCTATTGTAGATTAGATCCTTAAATGATGCATAATGCTGGAGTTGCCATCAGAGACTGCCATCACAAAACTATTTGCTCTACTGAATGTCAAATTTTCCCCAGACTTGAAACACTGAACGACGAATTCACTTGAGTATCTACCTTGCCTAGTGTATCACATGTGTATCACATGTGTCTCAGTATTTGCCTTCATCTCACAAAGGCATCTGGTATCCTCACTTGTGTGATTGGCTAGGAATAATGAATGCAAAATTTCCCGTGTTCGGATAATTTTTGTCTAACCGAGTATGGAAGGCAAAATTTTCTGTGGGGTAAACGATCATGCTTACACTTATAGTTGTTCAACCAAAATAACTTGTACTATGTTGTAACTCTAACTTTAATAAGTGTGGTTTATGCTTACAGCAGGATAAATTCGAGAAGAGATGACTATCTCATAGCATCATACTATATCGAAAGCGGAATCAAAATATTCATCCATTGGGGAAAAAAGGTTCAATCGAAACCATCAAAAATAAAGGTTAAAAAATATATATATTTTGTAAAACTGTTTTTAAAATCAATATAATGTTCTTACCTTCAAGTGCACCCTCTGCTTGACCGTAAGGTTCACCTTTAGAGCCATTTTGTTTTTAATACAGAAACAAACAAGAACGACATTAGCTGTACACCACCTTTTGAACTACCTTTTGTTTTCAAATTATTGATGCCTCGATTTGTGTCTTTTTTAAGAAAGCTCGAAAGAGCAAAAAGGTAATGAACGAAAATTAATTATATTACAGTAAGACATTAATGCCTGATCTACAGAGGTTTATTGTTTAATGATAAGTGACATGCATTACGCAAATTTTTGTATCGTCCTCAGTTATAAGGCAAACTTCCTCTCCAATAATCAATAGAGAGACTTATGGATACTTAACACCAAAATATTACTTTGGCTCTTCATCAGGAGGTTGAATGTCATACATCATATTCACCGAGTGTAATGTGGTCCTGAAGGCATTCCATGCAACAGGTCCAAGTATTTTTCCTCACATGAGTTCACACTGAGATGCTCTGCTCTTGGAAGTCTCACCCAAATAAAGAGGAAGGAAAAACAACGTTGGTACCAGCTATATATATGAAAAAGCCCTCAACTTCCCAAAGCTACTGTATGTGAAAATTTTTTTAATTTATTCCCTCTGTAAAAAAATAAAATTTTTTTTTTTTACTTAAAAAATTAAGTTGTGATTGATAGATAGATAGATAGAAGTATATTTGCACCTTTCAATGACAAGAGAAAAGAAGAGATCAGCTTCAAAAGCTAAGACATCCAATAAAAATGATCTGACTCCTATCAGAGATTCAAAGAAAGCATCCAAACGTTCCAGAAGTGATGATGATGATGTAAAAAGTAGAGTTGATGAGCTCGATGAGGAATACGATGAGGTATCAAAATTACTTGAAGTAAACGACCAAGAAGAAGAGGAGGAAGAAGAGGAAGAAGAAGAAGAAGAACTGGAAGAACAAAAAACCAACGAGGCTGAAGTTGAGAACGAGAATGAAGATGAAGAAGGTAATATAACAAGACCACTACCAAGAACTGAAGAGGAAGATTATGTTACCGTTGAAAATTTTTCTGAATTGAACTTTTCTGAACCAACATTACTGGCGATAAAAGAAATGGGATTCACTAAGACGACTCAAGTACAAGCCAGAACTATACCACCTTTATTGGCTGGTAGGGATGTATTAGGTGCAGCAAAGACAGGGTCTGGTAAAACCTTAGCATTTTTGATACCCGCAATTGAGATGTTGTACTCATTGAAATTCAAATCAAGAAATGGAACTGGTGCTATTGTCATAACACCTACTAGAGAGTTAGCTTTACAAATTTTTGGTGTTGCCAGAGAGTTGATGAAACACCATTCTCAAACTGCGGCTATTGTCATAGGAGGCGCCAACAGAAGAGCAGAGGCTGAAAAATTGGCCAAAGGTGTCAATATTATCATTGCCACTCCAGGTAGATTGTTGGATCATTTACAGAACACCAAAGGTTTTGTTTTCAAAAATTTGAAAGCATTAGTTGTAGATGAAGCTGATAGAATCTTGGAAATTGGATTCGAAGAAGAAATGAAACAGATCATTAGGATATTGCCAAACCAAAACAGACAAACTATGTTATTTTCTGCCACACAAACAACAAAAGTTGAAGATTTGGCCAGAATTTCATTGAGACTGGGTCCTTTATACATCAATGTCGATTCAGGAAAAGAGACATCGACTGCAGACGGATTGGAGCAAGGATACGTTGTTTGTGACTCTGATAAGAGATTTTTGTTGCTTTTCTCATTCTTGAAAAGAAACCAAAAGAAGAAAATCATTGTGTTCTTATCATCATGTAACTGTGTGAAATATTACAGTGAGTTATTGAATTATATTGATTTACCAGTATTAGATTTGCATGGTAAACAAAAGCAACAAAAGAGAACAAACACCTTTTTTGAATTTTGTAACGCTAAAACTGGTATAATGATTTGTACTGACGTTGCTGCAAGAGGATTGGATATCCCAGCTGTTGATTGGATTATCCAATTTGATCCTCCTGATGATCCAAGAGATTATATCCATAGAGTGGGAAGAACCGCAAGAGGTTCTGATGGTAAAGGAAAATCATTGATGTTTTTGACACCTTCAGAGTTGGGATTTTTGAGATATTTGAAACAATCAAAAGTTCCATTAAACGAATATGAATTCCCAACATCAAAGATAGCCAACGTTCAATCACAATTGGAAAAATTGGTCAAGTCCAACTATTGGTTACAACAAAGTGCCAAGGATGGTTATAGAGCATATTTACAAGCTTACTCATCTCATCATTTGAAAACAGTTTATCAAATTGATAAGTTAGATTTAGTCAAAGTTGCTAAATCCTTTGGTTTCAACATCCCTCCAAAAGTCAACATAACCATCGGGGCAAGTGGAAAGTCAATAGAGAAGAAGCATAAGAAACAAAGAAGGGATTGAACACACGGTGTATAGTAATTTGAAATAATTGTTTGCAACTTGCAATCTTGAAAGTAGTGTAGATCTCAAATAAGAAGTCAAGTGTTCCCTTCCCTCATATATTTCACAAAATGTGCGA